>BMAO01013673.1:45000-241756 GCA_019973975.1 Trichonephila clavata
TAATTTACGTGATTGCGTGCTATGCACTCGCTTTTGCCCAAAACAGTTGACTCCGTAATGGGGAAGATTTAGAATAGAAAATGACTTATAATAAAATGTATTAGTCGATGCTCCTACAGTTGAATGGTAAAAAAAAATTAAGAGCTGTCTTATTGTTTCTTATGCCAAACTGCTTGCCGTAGCCCCTTAATTCTCTAGACAGTAAGGTACTGTAGCATAAATTTTATTTTATTAGTGGTCTGTGTGGTAGAAATAAGCTCTTCCGCTTGTTTCCAACTGTGAAGATGCCTCAGTGTGAATCAGAATTATAGACAAATTCGTTCCCAAAGCAGATCAAGAACATTATTAAATACATAAGCACCTGTTAAAGGCTATACAATTGGTTTGGACTCTTAACTGATGACTGGTTAAGGGATACATTTGTGACACAGCCTTCCTTTTCAACAGTATCAGTTGTTTAAGTAAACAATGCATGTAAGAGTATTATTATTCAGACAATGTGTATTATATATAATTAATAATTCTATGATGTGAGCGAAAGCATGATTTTTAGAAACATGATACATAGAGAATTACAATATTAAACTCTTGAAGTTTCGTGAGAGAAATGAATAAAAGTACTGAGAGAGAGAGAATTTTTTGGAAAATTTCTTCAGAACCAGTATAGATCATTGAGATTATTTATATTGGTATATATATTTTTCATTCCATCCATCCACCGAAAAGTTAAAAAACATAAAATATTGAATTAACCAAAAAGGTACTCTTCTCTTGAAAAATTTATATTTCGAACATTTTATATATATATAGTGTATCCATTTTTTTTACTTATTCTTTGTTTGGATTTTTGAGCTGTAACATTTTTTTTCTTTTTCATAAAATATAATCATAAGATGAAAATATTTCTGACTGAAGTTTTTTTTAAGTAAGTTCTAAGTTTACGTAATCACAGTTTAATTTCTCAAAAAATGTTTTGCTCAGACTTCGGTGATGTGTTACTTTTAAAAGTTTTCACACAATATTTCTCTCAATTAAGTTTAAACAACAATTAGTTACCAATGAAAAAATGAACACACGGTGGCAAAATACCAAAATAGAAGAAAATATATTTAGAAGCTGTGTTAAAATCTCTTACCTAGTACAAAAGACGTTTTTGTAGTTGTAGTAGACATAATCAATGGTACAAAATCTTGAAATTCTTTCAGAATTTCAGTATTTTAGTTACAAAATGAAGTACTTCTTGTAGGCTTCAAGAATTTTAAATATTCTTATTTGATTATTTCTATATTTTCTTACATGTATGTGAAACGTTCGTCTAATAATTGAATGTAATGAAGGAACATATAATCATAAAACGGAATATATAGTTTAATCAGTTTCTAAACTTTTTAATTTTGAAAATTAAATACTAAAGTATTTAATTTTTTTCGACTTTAAGTTTAAAAACGTAATCTTTCCACATTATAAATTAACTTATCTAATTTTTTCTGATTGTTCCAACTTTTTACAAGAGTTATCGTTCTGATAATATGAGTAAGGGAAAAATAGCTCGTTTTCTTTAAAATATGTTTACCATTGATTCAAAATATAATTATAGATTAGATATAAATTCACTAATAGAATATAAATGAAAAATAAATACATGATAGTGAAGAACGATGTTAAAAAGTGGAATTGATCAGAGATAAAAACAATATAAAAGATCAACTTCTATCCAAACCCTAAGTGCAATTCAAAAGGTTTCTTTTCTGAGATTAATAATAATAATAAAAAAGAATGTTCTGACAACTTAATGGAAATTTAATTTTTTCTTGCTTGTGATACATAACAGGCACTAAAGGAAGTAGTTAACCAAATGAAAATAAACTTGAATAACTTTTCCCACTTTTTAAGGTATATCTTTACAATCCAAATGTAGAAAAATGTTCTGGATCACCGTTGAGGCTTTTATTAACAATGCGGTAGAAGACTTGTCAGTTCATGCAGTGGAGACACTTCAGTGAATTGCGCGAAAGTGATTGATTCATGATCACGCTAGTCTTTCTAAGGGTAATAAATTGGTGTATATAGTAGGATATTTTTCTGAAAGCATTTGTAGAGAGAGAGAGAGGAGAGAGAGAGAGAGAGAGAGAGAAGTATTAAGGTACAGAAAAAGAAATAATTCTGTCTTTATTTTATAATCAACCCCTTTGTCGGTCAATTTTTTTGTGTGTGTGCCCAAAATGTTCCAAAAAGACGCATTTTTTATTACATATAACTAACCATAATACTTAACAAAGTGCGAAAATGGAAGAATTTTACTTTAATTTTCAATTTTACAATTTTCTCACTATTTTTTATTTTATAATTGTGGAACACAAAGTCCCCTAAATGTTTGCTTTTTATGAGTACCCACTGCATGTTACGAAGAATGTTTCATATATCTTTAAAAAATTTCTCTCATACTTACATAAAAAAAAAAAAAAAAAAAAATCATGTTTTGTGCCTTTCTTTCAATTGGTTGAGGATTTTGTGTATGGGTGCATATTTAAGTATATAATGCACAAACAATTTGAAGCATGGTGTAATACTAAATCTTACATTGCAATGGGGATAGAAATAATATCGACTTTTTAGGCTTATCTTTCCACTTTTATATTTTCTCAAGCAACAATTTGCACATTACCTTGCTGATCCTTGTTCTGTATCGAATATTTTCAAGAATCTTAATTCCTACTTTCAATGAAAAATTTGTGCCTTCACCACATAGAAAATCCCGGATGAGTAATATTTCAGGATCATGGGAGGCCGAGGTATCCTAGTGGTCAAGGTAACGGACTCGTGGCTGGCATGTCTTGACTTCGAACCCAGTACCACTGAAGACCCGTCGTACAGAGACGCAATGCACGTTAAATCTATCGAGAGCTCAAATGTCCTCCCGTTGGAGTGGTGTGGTAGTGAGGGGTGTGCTAGCTCAGGTACACAAAGGTAAAAAGGAATGTATCGAAATTTAATTCTTAAAGTAATGCAGGTTTTACAATTAACAAAATGTGTTTAGGAAAATAATAATATGATTTTAATATTTTTTTGTAGCAATATATATATATTTAAAATATATATATAAATAAAATATATATGTATATATATATATATATATATATTAATTTTTTCATTTCAGTAACATTTTCAGATACAAATTTATACCATAAGTATTTCTATTTTTATATAAAGCAGAGCATTTTTTCTCCCATTTCACTGAATTTGATGGAAATAATTAATAACAGTTACGGGGAAATTTTATAAATGAATCTATTTGATTAGATATATAATGTTTATTGTAGAAATGTTGAATATGTATGGAAATTAAAATACTTAAAAAGTCCACTTGCCCTTTTAAAAAAATCTGTCTCAAATACTTAATACTTAAAATTTTGGAAAATAAAAACAATGAAATATGCTTTATCGATATGTTGGTACTATTATAAAGTTATGTAAATCACGATTTTCTTGCAACTGGACATTTATTTAAAAAGAAAAAATCACGTTAAAAATATCAGAAATAATTTGTAAATAATAAAGTAAGAAATACCAAAGAGATTTAAGAGGTAACCTCAAAGGTACTTTAATACATAAATGTATATTGAATTTATTAATAGTAACGGGCTATTGTGTAACAGATTGCCACTTTTAATCCAAATCTATCCTGTTTTATTGAAGCTTTTTGATTCATTTTATGTTTGTAAAGAATCTTTTTTAAGACTCACTTTAAAATGAGATAAAAATTATTTTGGTAGGAAAACTAATTTCATTTTTATAACTTTTCTGTGACAACGGAAACTATAGTTTAAACAACTTTAAATAATAAAGAACAATGATTTTGAATTAAGCATATTCAGAATAATTTTGAACAGAGCAAAAAATAATTTCCGTTTTATATTATCAGTTATACCTTACATTTGGTTAAAATGCTTGTTAACAGGTGTGGAAAAAGTAATTGGAAACAGCAATAACTATCACAACTTGACAGCCTACTTTGGCTCTTTACCCATCATCTGGGCTTGGGGGGGGGGGATATTATACATTAAAAAGAAACTACGCAGTGATTTAGATTTGAATATAAATCAAAACATGTGATATGTAAGCATGAAATATGTTCTTTGAAACTGTGTTAATATTAACGATGAAAATTCTCTTTTTCATGCTATTACTGTCTGCATTTTATTTTATTTATTTAAATAACTCTAAATTTCCTTACTTTTAATATTATTTTATGATATTTAATAATTTAATATAAGTTTTGTTGCTAAAGTTGTGGAATTCTTTTTGTAATGAATCTCGACGTGAGAATAGTTCAGTTGAGTGTTAGGATTCGAATTTGATATGTTTTTCACATGTAATAGAAAAAGCTGCTGCTTTTAATAAATAATTCAGATTGCAAAGATTTTTATTAATATTCTTACGGGTAAATATATGTTCTTCTTTGTTACATCCTAGTTTTAATTAAAACGTTTGGTTAATTTCGAGTTGATTATTTGCACCATATTTTGAGCACTGAACCTCCGAAACAAAAATAACAAATCGGTCAAAGGCTGAACAAAAAGACCCTTTTTTATTAGAAAGAAAACCGTTGTTGTGACATTAGCCCCCCCCCCCATACAACAGATATAAGATTCCAACTGTAGAAAAACGAACTCAATGTTTCACATTTGTAAAGGAAAAGAATCCTGCTTCTTTCATTTCAGATCCTAGGCACTCGTATTGAGAGAAAAAAAAAGGTACCGTGTAAAAAACGGACAACAATCGAGGCACATCCCTGCATTCCATAGCTTTTATTACGTGGACAAGTCTTGTTACTAGCGGTGTAATTCATGCTGTCGGCTTCTGTCTTGATCTGAAATCTGAAATAATGTGTCCTTAGATCAAAGGTGGTGCCGTAAATTCAGGATATAAACAAAAGAAGAAACAATGAAAAACAGATTGAGATTTCTGAGATGCTAGATCCTCACATTGTCCCTTTAGGTCGAAATTGAAACCCGAGAGAAGGCTGGGATAGTAAAACTAGACGAAAAAGGTAGACTTTTGATTTTATTCAAAAGGGAACATGGAAAGTTCAGACATAAAAAAAGAGACAATAATGTAGACGGTGTTGTTGCAGTTGGTCTGTAATTCTTTAGCTATTAATTAAAAGTCGAAGTATGAGTTTGGACTTATGACGCATAAAGATATTTGTAAAATATTTTTCTTCGTTAAAAATGCTTTGTAGAAAAGGTACAAATTTATGAAAAGCTTATTGGGTTTTATTCGAATGGGAATTACTCGAAAGGCTTAAAAGTAAACTCAAAAAAATTGAAGCGTAGGCAGTTGTTGAAAGTTTATAGCGTAATTTTTTGCTTTGTTAATTAAGAATCTGGATTTACTTATTGTCTAAAACATATCGTTGCATTCTTTTGTCAGAATGTAGATACACAATAGTTGTACCAGTATTTTTAAAATAAAAAGTTAATACTTTGCTTTGGGGATTTTATTAGTGAGGAACAGTCTTTCATTTATGAAAATTCATTTAGAATGTTGAACAAACTGAAAAACATAAAATTAAATATGTGCGTGATTTATATTGCTTCATTATTTTTCTTAATAAGCTTTAAATACAAAAACTTATTTAAAAAAATGAAAAGTTAAACTTTTTTCTTAATTAAAAATTTTTAATTCGCGAAAGTATTTTTGTTATTATTTACTATATATTCATGCGGATAAATTTTTTCAGCTTCTAATAATCTGAATTATAATTTTTTTTTATAAAAGCAAAAGAAAATTTCATTATTGTTTACTTAGTATTTTAATTATCACTACAACGAAAATTTCTGAGAAAAATGCTTATAGTAAGATAAATAAATATGCATAGAAAAAATGCCACCAAAAATGAAGAAAATGCGTCATATGAAGATGCCTTTCTCGGACTTATTACTTACTGTTACAGAATATTTAATTTTTATATTATTTGTTTCATAACCTAACAAAAATAGAGATATTTAGCTATTTAAATAGCCTTTAAGAATATATATGCAATTACTATTAATACATTTAGAAATTTCACATATAAGTTATAAACTGATTCATTAACGTTGGATTTATAATTTAACTTTGTAAAGTGATTAAATTATTTTTTGTGCCTATTAGTAATGTCATAATAAGGGAAATAAATTGTAAATACCTTGTTATAAAAGATGAGGGAAACAATTTCCTAAAAAGAAAATAACCTGGTAACAGTTTTTTATTATGAATATAACTATCATGAACATTAAAAATTTGCTTAAAAACTACTGAAATATTGCAAATAGGTTTCATGAAAATTATAATTTTCGCAATGTTTTTCAAATTTTACTTTACAACTGCATTTTATTATAGTTATAATAGATCGAAGGGCATACTTTTGCATTTTTTTAAATGAATCACAGGATAAAAGAAATAAAAATATTCTTTTAAATATGAAATTTCTGATAAATCTATCATTGTTCAATAGTCTTATCAAGTTTTAATCAAAACAATTTCGAGCATTTTCTGAAAATTGAAGTTTATTTAGTACAACATAAGTTACGAAGTTGCACAGTTTTTAAGATAATGTAAATATAACACTTCTTCATACCATTCGCATTAATTTTATAATTTTTTTTGTGAGAATAACATTTTTCATTCATTTTTAGTTTTTGGTTATATACTTCAATTAGGTGAAAAGAAAAAAAAATCTGTATCATGGAATGCTGCAAGAAAGAAAACTACATTATCTTTTAAGTGTCATTCTGTGCCTAAACTGATGAATTTTTATTGCCTTTTGCAGATGAATTAATGAGATTTTCTGGGAATCCATTAAAGAGAATTGAGTTAAACTGTCACATACGCACTGAAGAAAACCTGCTGATTAAAAGAAAAGCAAATGCAGTAAAAAGGGGAAAAAAATCTCTTTCGAGTAGATTTTACTATGCATTTATTATCACTGTACATTTCAATGAACTCAGTTTAATTACTACAAAATAATCTTCAACATTTTGCGGTCTTTTGCATTTGGGTTTCGAATAATTTGAGCATTTTATCATTTCTAGCTTTCGCAGAAATTAATTAATTTCTTTGAATCAATAAAGAAAAATAAACGAAAAGATAGACTTTGAGAAATATGAGATTTATGTTATTTTTAAGTAGTGACTTTTACCTTCTTTTTATACTAGAGTATTAACAAGCGAATTAAATAATTGCAGCGATGGTTTAGAACAAATACATTTTCAATCGAGTAAAAAGTGTCATTTACAGATGTGAAGTATAAAATAAGTAAAAGCGAAACAAAGAAAACTAAAGGCCTTTGGATATTACTTTACGGTGAAAACAGCTGGTATAGGAAAATTTGATGTTTCAATTTGTTTAATTACTTCAAATGCTATTAGCAAAGTAGTACAATAGTAGTCTTTGTGTTTTATTAAAATGAAAGTTTTCAATTTTTTTTAAAGAATTTGAAGTATATTAATATTAAGTAACAAAAATTTTATTTTAAGAATTTCTTTCAAAACAGAGTTATTAGTAATCTTAGCATACAAGCTTCTTTCTTTCAAAGAAATAAAATGGTATTAAAATGAATAATGGCAAGGAGTATTTTATTGAAACATCATTTGAGCATATAATACAAACTTTATGTTAAGCTACGTTTAAGCTTATGTTTTATATAAAAAATTTTTTTTAAAAGAAGGGGGGGGCTGGATACTTATGTGTTTAGAATTAATAGTCTAAATTAGGAGGGGGGGGGTACTCATCCTTCTTTTCTGCTGGGCCGCATACATATGTTAGCCATTTCATGCAGGCCGCAACATGAGGTAAAACGGAAAGGGGAGGGGAATGCTTTAAGACCAAGATAAGGTTGGAAATTTAAAATATGGAAAATTGATCAAACTATCATAACTCCTGTTTTAATTTTTTTATTTTTGTCACTGACACTAACTTAAAAGAATTTAAGAAACACTCCTTCACAATTTGTGCATCAGTAAACGGCTTCATATGCTTACCAATAACATAACAAACTTCTTAGGATGTCTTTGTTACTACTGCTACACTACCACTGTCAAAACACTTTGTTACAGTCACAAAGAATATTCAATAAAGCCTATTTATCATCTCTTGAAATAGAAAAAGTGTCATTGAATGATTCCTGTTTATTGGTATATTTAAATTAAGCACTTTCATCACAAATAAAAAACAAGCCCTGATCCATATTTGTTTTTCACTACAAAACAGTCAAGGTATGGTTCAAAATTACTTCCACCCATAAAATTGTCGCTACTCCACTGTTGTCTGTTATCACTAACCGTAACCGTTACAAATAGAAAAAGAATATCAATTCGCAGCCGTACGACATCGACAGCAAAATTGATACATTTGATTTCTTATCAAAGAATTTCCCACCAAATTTTAATACATTGTCTGAAAAAAAGAATTTCTCAGAACAATGGATCATGACCGGGCCACTTAAAAAGACTCAGTGGGCTGTATGCGGCCAGCGGGCCGTAGGTTGAGTACGCTGGTCTAACTAAATATACTTCTAAGTTTACTAAAGCATGAGCTCCATATTCAACAGAAAAACTAAACATCTTTTATTTCATTTCTTTTTACCCTGCCTACTGAATATTTAAAGATTCGGAAGCAGCATTTTAAATAGGATTTTTAGTTTCCTTCACTATATGTTTATAAAGGAGTTCACATGAACTCTTTTTTTTCTTTTAATTAACTGTTCTAAAAAAGGCCAGGTTTTGATAAATTACAAAAAAAAAAAAAAAAAAAAAAAAAAACTGTTTAAATTGTGTGTGTGTGTGAATTAAGTTGTCACTTATTATTTTTTTTTAAAAAAATGGGAACCCTATGTTTGCGACATTCACGTAATAATTTTATTTTTAGTATGGCTGAGAAAAGAATATTTTATTTATGACTTTTTACTGATTAGAACCTCTCAAATTTCCTATTATTTATTACAATGAAATTGAGGGGAAATGAATTCAAAGAAATACACTCGCAATGTATATATACATATACAATGCATAAATTTTTTTTTACAGCTATAAACCCGTTTTTTTAAGATTAAATTCCCAAGCATAATTCCTTTATCAGAATTTAATATTTGCTTAGGAATTTTAAAAGATAATTTTTTCGATACATTACTCTCTGCAACCGAACTATTTAAAACATTCTTCACTAAACTATTACAGAAATATAAAACTATGTGAATATATTATTGAAATTAATTTTCTATCTACTGTAATAATTATATTTTAGAATATCAAAACAACTGCTGTAAAAATAGGTGAGATGTTTTGTATAATATTAAAAAATTGATTGGCAAGTGTCATTAGACTGCTCGTGTTTTATAAGTTTATAGTTTGATATAGTTGAAAGTATGTTTATCACCATTGAACGCTTGATGCATGTAGATCATTTTTTAATAAGTTATTTTTTTCCGTAAAATGTTTTTATAATTTATCTTATAAAAGTAGTGCTTATATATGTTTTGTTTCTATACACATGCAATTTTTCTGAAAAATAGATTTATTTAAAAAAAAATTAGCTCTTATTGATAAAACTACTACTACATTTCATGTTACTCTATGCCATTCTCTTTTCTGGTGCTCTATATGAAAGTCCTTGATTGATAATGATCGATCGACCACCTTGCACATTAAAATCTGAAAAAAAAAGCTAAGCAAATAATTCTTTTCTATTATTATGATTAGTAGCGCTTTAACTATCAAGATCTGAAACCCTCTTCTGGCGGCCATTTATATGGTGGAGCAGCTTCGTCCTGCGAACTATTACAGGTAAGTTGAATTTATATTACTAAATATATTCTGTTTGTCTTTATTGCACTTGAAGTATTTTTTGAATGTTAGATTGATTTAAAAGTATTGATAATTTTTTAAAAAAGAAATTCCCTTTAGTTTTCTTTTTCTTTTCCTTTTGATATAAAAATCCTTAATATGTAATCGCGTTCCTCTATATATATATATCAGGGGTCGGTGACTTTGGGGTGAGCTAAACCAATCAACCAATATGATTCAGGGGGCCCCATGGTAGAAAATATTTGAAACAATTCGATTCCCACGGCAATGCATGCAGTGTTAGGGAATATAGATTAAGAATATAGATATTTAGAGAGTTTTATTATAGATTAATTATGTATAATTTAAAAATATTTAAAAATATTTATTAACATAAAAATAAATAACACAAGATATATCTATTCCTTCAACATAAATAAAAAATTAAAATTGTACATAAAATATATTAATAAGAAATGTGAAAAACGTAAAATATAAGTTATTATATCCTTTCAATATAGTTAAATAAAAAATATATGTATTTTAATACGAAAAAACCTTGTCCCTATACCACTCTGCTTCGTAACTCAAAGTCAAGGGCATAATTTGTGACTTTCAATTTGACATGATTCTGGACATTCAGTTGTTAAGCAACTTTTTTGCAGACTCAAAATATTCTTCATTTGATAAAAGATTTGTTCGCATAGATATTTAGAACTAAAAGTGGAAAGCAAGCACATGCAATTTTAAACAATTAAATCTCCCCTTCAATGACATCCAATAATCTAAAATAGCTGTCGATTTATCGTTAGTTATTTCAAATTTTTTCATAATTCTATAAATGTTAGTTAGTCCAATGAGCTCCATTTCAAAATTATCAATTTCCATCCAAAATTGACGAATTTGAAGTATAGTGCAGTGTGCCACTGGAAATTGTATCGCGTGCCATAGGTTGCCGACGTCTGTTATATATAATCTAAAATATAGTAATGTGTGAAACAAAAAAAAAGCTTAATTTAACTGAATAAGTTTAATACAGTATTTTTTATGCAATCAGATACTTTTTCTATGATTATTTATTAAGCATGGATCGATTGCTTTTTCTAAATATGAAAATAAACTATAAATAACTTACAATAAAATAATAAACTATAAACAATTTATAATAAAGTAATAAACTATAAATAATTAATTTATATTGTTCAAAATGTAAATCATTTTCATTGAATATTGAATATTTTACACTAATGAAAAATTTGTATTAAGTTTTACTATCCTAAGCTTTCTAGAAATTAAAATTTTAAAAGCAGTTTAGTAAAATATTACATGCAAGAATGCAAAATATTGCATTTGTTGGCATAGGAAATGAATTTACATGATTTAATCTTAAGAAATTCATTGTTTTGCTTTCACATTTAAATTTAAGGAATTTCTTTGAAAAACAAACTGTCAATTATTTTTTATGCCTTAAGGAAAAAATCCTAAAAAATCAAAAGTGTTTCTTATCTCTAAAATGCTTATATATCTGAAAAAATACAACATGAGTATGACTTCAGAGGTGAAAAAATCATCCAAGGTAAGATATCATAAACATTTCGACTCACTTTAGTATCAAATATAATTTTCATACTTTTCTAAAATGTATCACAAATTTACTAATAACTTTTAGCAAAATTCATATAAGAGGCAATGAATATCAACGAAACTATCCATTTTTCTTTTTTTTAATTTCAAAAATAACAACTACAAAAACATTTTACTAATCCTATTTTAAACATGTATATTTTAAATGAAACATTTTACTAATCCTATTTTAAACATGTATATTTTAAATGAAACATTTTACTAATCCTATTTTAAACATGTATATTTTAAATGAAACATTTTATTTTTAATCTGGTCCTTCATGTCTAAATTATAGTTATTTTCTTTGCATCATTTTTTTATTCGGAAAATGTTTTTGATGTACTTATACAAAAATACACATGCTATTATTTTAATAAGAAAAATAAGTACTTATCTTTTATTTAAAAGTATAATACTCCTTTAGATTTTAAGAAAGGAATAATTATCTTTTTTTAAACAGACAAACTACATATTTATAATTTTAATACAAATATTAAATCTATAGTTTTTATTATTAAAAAATAAAAATAACTGAAAAGTTAGGCAACATTAACCAATAAATCTTATTCTTATTTATTCCACAAAAAATATATTAGCTTTATGTGAGAAAAATTCGTGATTTTTATCATCTGAAAAAAAACATTTGATAAATTCTCTCAGCACTATAATCAAATTAACTTATAATTTTTTGTATAAGTAATATAAAATACTCTAAATATATATATATGAATTAAATCCTTACGTCACATAACTATTCATCGGTAAAATTTTCACTTCTTAAGGAATACATTTCAATTTCAAGTATTAATAATAAATAAGTTTAAATTATAGAATTAATTTAATATAATTTTTTGATATAAAACTAAGGACGAAAATGATGATACACATGTTGATTTTAATACAATAAGGGACATTTTTAATTTCTGTTGCTGTATCTTATTTCTAGTTTTATCAGTTTAAATTTAAAACTGATTTTTATTTCATATATGAACCAGAAGATTATATTTTTTTTGAGAATAGCGATTAAATTTTATTAATTTGATTCTTGAAATATTTTGCAGCAGAACATTCTGCTTTGATGCAAATTTTCCTTTAGGAAAATATTGCATTAGCTACATTGAGAAAGCCGTTCGCTTACGGAAAGGCCATGCATATGTTAATTAAAATTTGTAATAATACAGAATTTTTTATATTAGTTATTATGGCATTAGAATTTGATTGCATGACTGATGAACCAGAATATTTATTGTAAAAAAGAAGATTGCATTTCTTATTTTTGGTAACAGTTATTAATATAGGTATAATAATATTTTAATGATAAGGTAAAACATTATATAACTCTGATTAGAAATTCAACAGTTTTACTTACCTGAAATATTTTCAATATTTTGGATATTAATAATTTTTTCGACAAAAATCAGAATAAAAAAACTGCAGAAAAGAGCTATCTCCTAAATTATATTACACTTTTATCATTGAAGACAAATTAAACTTAATTATATTGATCGAAGCACATGTATAACTTAATAAAATTATGTAAAGGGTGGCGTTCAATCTAAAAAGGAATACTTTGTTTTTTCATGCTTTAATTAAACAACCACCATTAAATATGTATCCCAAAACATTATGAATGAAACACCAAAAAGGAATAGGTTATAGGAACACCACGGATGGACTATACATAAAGCAATATGTATAGGTACAGAGTCAATGGAATTTTGAATGCTGTCTTGAGGGACGAGTCTCAATTCCCTGGCAACTGTATGCCACAGTCATTTCCTGCTCACGTCGGTGTCAGGGTATGCAAGCGGCATTCATTCTCAAGCGTGTTCGATTGGTGAGAAAGCAGGAGATAATGGAGGCCAGGAAATCTTATGTACATCTTGAAAAGTACATTGGTTAAAGCGAGTAATGTGCGGTTAATAAAGAGTATTGGGCACTCTTAAAGGAATGAAAGTATCTCTGGTCACAGCATATTATCCTCGTTTGCTTAGGTTGCCATAGTGGCTTAAATAGGAACCAAAGATAACCTGTTATCGTACGTGATGCCTCAAGCTATAATGTTGCATTGTCACGCAGTGTGGCGTTTTACAGATACTGCCGTATTGGTTTGTCAACCATGCGATACTCGTACTCGGTGATTGTCATTTGACGAACCGAATGTTGACTCTTGTATGAGAACACGAACCTGTGTCATTCCGTCCTCCACGTCTCCGTAACCTGGCATAATTGCAAACGGAATCGTTTGTGCTATGGAGTCAATGAAGTCTTCTTAACTGGCGCCATCAATGCGAGCTATTAACAACTAATAGACAGTTGATATAGGAACATCAAGGGGGTTCATCATATGGTGTAATAGATGCTGCATATCAAATCCACTTGTCTGGGGATGCATGCTGACGTTTCTCTTACCACACCGGGGCATCCCTCAAACTTGCTCATTTCTTTGGTGCAGCCATCTTTGATTCAGTGGATATGTCTAGGTTGGTAGGCTGACATTTGGCGCATGATTCAACCCGCCCTTTTCAATTTAATCGCCATGACACATGCAAAATCATCTATCTGCTTGAACTGCCTATGTTAACGGCGACCTAGCTTTCTTTGCTTTTTCAAATGTCCTGTGAGATAAAAAAAGAATTTCACAATGATTGTCCCAGCAGAAATAATGTTCCGGATATCTTCCTCCTTTTTCAGGTTTGTTTCCTTATATCCTACACAATGAATGCCGAAGAGTTGCTTGTTTCACACATTTGAACTATTCAGGGAGGTGTGCCTATCCTGGAATTCGCATAATTTTCTGCTTACTCCGTCTACATGTTGTATTTTCAGCGTTATACAATGTATTACGTGCAAAACTGAAAGTAGTAAAGATCGCAAAGGACTATTTTATTTCTATTCACACAAACACACACATAAGTTTTAAACACAATTATGTTATTTCTTCCCCATCCTTCATATCTAAACTCTGAATTTTGCAGTCATAATTGGAAACAAGTTATTATTTATACAGTATACAATAGTCTACCCTAAAAATATGTTATATTATCCCTCATTTTTTATTAACTGAGGATTCCTGTTCTCATCATATATATTTAGAGATCATTTTAGGTTAGTTCACTCATTAATCCAGGTACGTAATGTATTTGTGATTGTTTGTGCATGAAATGTTTGTGACTACGCTATTTCTGCTTGAGATATTTTAAACATTTATCATGATTTGGAAAATAAGAACATACTCCGAATGGAATTAAATTGCATGTGGAAGATTCCAGTGGAAAGGTAAAATAAATTTTATATTATTATGTTATTATAGCGATCAACAAATTATTTCATAACAAATTTTTTCCTAAAATGTTTTAATCCTGTTATTATTGAGTGCTCATAGCAATTCAAAGCGTATTTATTAACTCTAAATAATTTTTAATACATTTTTTAAACATCAACATGTGTACAGAATATAAGCATTTTATGGATAACGAAAAATGACAGTCTTTAGTGGCAACGAAAAATTACGCTTCATAATTTGTTTACAGAATTGAATCCTAGTTTTTATAGATATTTCTAGTCACAGTTAACGGTATAGATACGATGAAAAAATATATTGAATGTAATTATAGATACGTTTATAATATTAGTTTATGCAGACTTAAGTCATAAAATAATCTCCGTTTTATAGGTCGAACTTCAGATGAAGAGTCCAGATATTATGAAGCAAAGAGCTTAGAAGGAGACGGTAAGTGAGTTTCCCTTCGATTTCTCAAGAAGATTGGATAATGGGCCTTCAAAATGTAATGATTATTTATTGCTATATGAAATTAATTGAAATAAATAAGGAACTGAAAACACAATGTGTCATGTTCGTAATTTTTTACAATGGTTCATTAAATTTTTTCACCCATTCTCTATCCGAAGTATGAGATGGAATGAAATATCATTTATGTAAAAATGAAATTTATTAATAAAATTTTATCTTTATGCGCTTCTTTGTTTAATCTTTGACATTTAATCGTTTTCCGAATTCTTTAGGAATAATCTAGTGTTCAATCATTTTCCTATTAATTGAGTTAATTTATGTAAAACTAAGCATAAAGATTAATTTGAATTGCTTAAAACTAAACTTTCTGTTCTTACTGTTTGTTACTTTTTGTGTTATTTATTTCTGTGAAATAAGCTTTATATTAATTGAGTGAATTTTTTTCTTTGAAATTTGTTGTGCTTCTAATGTAATTTCATTCTTTATAACGAATATAATGAACATATTAACAAATATTTATTGTTAATCATTTGTTTTTCGAAAAATGAACCTTTTTTAAAAATAAAATGAACATATTTTTTAAAGTTACGATTATTTCTGAGGTTTAGCTTTATTTTTTAGTATTTCAGAAAAAAAAATGTCGTGAAAGATTAGAGACAATTAAGTTGAAATAACTTCCTGAAATACTTCTTTACTGTTAACAAGAGCAAAATATGTATTGATTTTTTTAAATTAGAAACGTTATTAAAAATATTTTGTTTTTTACTTAATCTTTTGAAAAAAAATCTGATTTATATCTAAAAAAACATTTGTTTTCAATAAAAACAGATAAATAGATGGTTACTCCATCGAGTTTATAAGTAACAATTAAAATTAATTTTGTATTGAAAGAAACATATGAAGGATAAAGTAATTTCAAGCACTAATTAAAGTAAAAAACCCGAAGTTTATTAGATAAAATTCTAGTTCATAAGTTCCTGTTAAATAAGTGAAGTGAAAGTTAAAAAACGCTGAAGTATTCTGCATTTTAGGCAGGAAAAATTAGAACTAAAAAAAGGAAATTGAACTTCTGATATTGAGCTTACGGTAAATAATGCATACATTTTTGCGTAAGCTTATGGTTTTTAAAAGTGATAATTGAGAATTTATACTGAATAAGTGTTAAAAGCAACTAGATTATTTGTTATATTTAATACGTATATATATATATATATATATATAATATATATATATATATATAGTCAAAATTTCTCTACAAGAGAGAGATGAATAAACATGATCAAACTGAAAAGAATTGAAATTGCAAGATAACCAGACAATAGATTTTAAATGGAAATATGAAAAATTAAAATAATAAAGTTAAATATAAAATATAAATGAATGGCGGAACAAAATAACTTTGTGAGATTCAATGAATAAGGGTATAAATAATAAACTTATAAGCATATTTCTGAAATAAAGTGCTTTAGTCAAGTTTTGACCAAGTAAAAGTTTACTTGCTTTCATGTGGATACCAGCCAGTGTCTTGCATTTTTTTATTATATATAATTCAAAGTTTTTATTGCATTTAACTTTGATTTTCAAAGTGTTTAGCTTATTAATATTAATAAGTAATGGATATTTTTTAGTTATTAGTAATGTTTTTATTGGGTTTTTAAAAAACTATTTCTAGACGACGGTTCGAAGTAATTTCTCTTATATAGTATTAATTTTTCACGTATTAGCCGGGGGGGGGGAATTTTCGATGCATGATTAAAAGAAAGTGCATAATAATAAAACCTTTTATTTATGAAATTTTGATGAAAATATAACTGAAGAATTAATTTCAGCTATCTGATAGGTAAAAAAATGTTTCGACGCCGTTTCGTTAAAAATAAGTTTAAAACCTTGGGTATGCCGCGTTTGAATGGGATGTTCAGAAATTACAAAAGCATGTACGTCTGTGATATGAAATAAAAGAAGGAGATTTTAACGGAACACTTTTGCTATGCCTTTGTTTAATTTCTTCGTACAGTAATTACTGTCTCTAGACCGAAAATACTTTTCGCATCGCGGCGAAGTCAAAGAAATCCTGACTTTGAGAAGAGATTTAAAAGCTATTCTTTTTAAAATCTCGTTCGACAAAGATGAAAACAATAACGTTTATGAAAAGGCCTTCACAGAGTAAAAATAAATCAATATAAAAAGTAAAAGTACTGGTAAAGCTTATGGCTATCCTTCTTAAATCCCTTTTGAATAATTGTTTTCTTTAAACTAGAGGCCTCCAATGCGGGGTTTACAGTTGTAGATTATAATTATTTCCTTTTTAAAGTATGCGATCAATAAGGTTTGGAAATCCCTACTTTAATCTAACACTCTTTCACTTATCATAATGGAAATTAGTTACATTTATTTCTTTACTATTATAACTAAGCGAAAAAAAATATGCCCAACCTTCCTTTGCAGATAAGCCATACGTGCGATCATGTGTGTGTTACCATAATCGTCATAGACATTTTTTTGTATTATATTAACCTGTGTACTTGTTTAATTTCATTTAAGTCTGCGTTGTCCTTCAGGAGATAATCATCTTAAAGTGAAACTTAACTTAAAATTGAATATTAGTATACATTTTGCCAAAAAATAAAATGAAATATGTTTCATAAATTCATGTTTTAATTAAATAAGGATTTCTATGAAAGATTTTTTGATGGAGTATTAACTAATTTTCGTGTGTGTGAGTAGTTATTCCAATTATTCCTCCTAAGAACAGTTTGTAACATTTCATTTTGTCTTAAAATTGTTATTAAGCTATTAATGTAGTTAGTTTTATTTTGATGCTTAAAAACAAGTGAATTCGTTTAGGATTTCATTCATGGATTAAAATCTAGGCGTACAACTGAATTATTCATGAAGTACTTGTATTTTAAGCAATTAGCTGGTAAAAGAATACTAAATTCTTCATAGAACTATTATCTCTTATATATCTTTTGATTTGTCCCGAAAATGTTTTTGTTTCTTGATTATATGATTTGAAATAACTCGTAAATAAGCCATTTAGCTGATTAACAACTTTGGAAAAGAAATTTTAACGTAACGTGCACAACAGTCAAAATATCTCAAAATTCTTGTTAAGCACGTACTTCATTTCTCATTGTTTCTTGTTAATAATTGTATTAGTATTCCTACAGTAATTTATTTAAAATGTCTTATGTTATATGTAAATGAGCTATTAACAGCAAAGCTATCTGATTAGTATATACTATACTCATATTTTTAAAATTATTTATTTATTGTTGTAATTTTTATCTTTAAGAAATGGAGCAAAACTATTTTTTTTTCAGTTTTAACTATAATAAAATGTTATATCTTATTTTTTATATTAAATGCTGTAACGATGAATTTTATTTATTTAAATCATACAATACTGAAAAACATTAGCAGAACGAATAGAAATATATGCAAGTTTTATCTTATTTATTATTTTACGCGCGTATAAATTATGTTTCATGTACTTAAAAGATTTATAGTTAAAAATAAAACATTTACAAGAAGAAAAAACTGCTCGTATTTTAAAAGCATTACATATTTTTTTGAAAAAACTGAAATAAACATTTTTAGACAGTAAAATGCATATTATAGAAATTTAAATAATAATATAAGTACCAAAAACAGCTAAATTGCTACTTTATAATATTTTTATTTACTAATAAAGACGATATCAATAATCTAAATCAGTGCAAGTGTTTATTACTTCATTTTCTAATTGGTTCCTTAGCCCTTACATACATATATCCATGTTAGTGCTATTCAAACGCGTAGTAAATTTCATCAAACGCTTTCCTTACGAATAATGAGGACTCGTTATAATTTAACATCATTAAAGATTTCAAATTATCCTTCATTTAGTTTCACCCGCATGTAATTCAACGACATTTCCTTCGGTTTCCTCACTGCTTCTTTGGAGATTCTGGTTGAGGTTAATTCTTAGAGTGATTTGGAAATTCAATAATTCGAGGGTAGGAGCAGGTCGGTTGTGAAGAGATTGCAATTATGGAAGATACGTGGAAGCGAAAATATTCTATTTAATAACAAAAATATTGTTTATTGGATCGATAGTTTGTTATATTTCCTAGAGCATACTTTACCTTTTTTTACAAAAAGTATATTTATTTCCTGACGAAAGATTTTCATTTTTAATAGGATGCATACGAAGCACTCCCCATCATTAAAGTTGGTTTGAAATGTGATTTAAATCTAGAGAAAGATTCTAAGATTCTCAATTGTATAAATTTAATAAAAAGTTTTCGTTGTTGTTTTGAACATATAGCTAAATATGTTTAAAAATAATCTATATGTTACATTTATATACCCGTTTTTTTTAAAAAAAGCTTGTGAATCAAAATTAAGTCAATCTTTCTCCGTCCTTATCTAAATAATTTTACTAAATAACCTTCATTGTTTAAAAAATTTCATTGAAATAGGCTTTTACTTTGTTACACAATCTAACTTTTAAACTGAGTGAATAGAAAATATCGCGTTTGTTGAATTAAAATAAACCGTAAATAATTTAATCTTGAAAATCAAGTGTGTGCTTGTATGTTACATTTCAAAACATTTACTTTTACACTCATTGTTAGCAAAAATTTCTTTTATAAATTTTGATTGCGGTACTTAACATTGTAAAAATAATCTTTGCATAACATTTTACAATATCATTTCGAACTTTTTGAAGATTTTATCGGAAAAAATAGATAAATGAATAATATATGGATACAAGGATGTTAAATTTTAAATCTTAATAAAGATAATAAAGCTTTTTTTCAGTATATTTGCTAAAAGTATTTAAAAATCAGTAACATATTTATTTATATAAATATGTTAGAAATAGTTAAATTGTGAAAAAAAATTTCCCGAAATTAGTTTCGATGCAATAATAATAATCAAAGTATAACTTCATATTTTTTAGAAAAATATGGAAAATATTTCATGACATTATCAAAACATTAGATGAACTTACTTCATTATGTGATATTTCTTAAGTTATCTATAAAGAATTACGGAAATGTTATGAAATGCATTAGAATGAGGCATTCTTGCTTTTAACTTTTTAAAAAATTATATTGAAACAACGAAACAGACAAATTTGTGAATGTATTCGAGAATATTAAAGTACAAAAGTAAATTACTTTTCTTAACAGAAAAGAAAATTATATACATATTTAAAGTATTAAAAGAATACAGGAACTAATATATTTTAATTTTTGAATATTACTCATATGGTCAGTATACAAAATAGTATTCAAAGGATTACTTTATTCTGGTCGCCCATCCGGTATAGTGGTTAGCGACGCTGACTGCTATGCCGTAGGGACTAGGCTTGAATCCCGGAGAAGGCATGGATGTTTGTAAATGAATAGTGCCCCTTCACGGCATGTGGGTACTCTAAATAGCCGTCGAGCCGCAAGTCCTCTCGTGAGGTTGGTGAAAGGGGAAGAGAGGTGGGAGACCCCTGACCACTCCCAGGGTGTTTTCCTTCAAAATTGGGGAGGAACCGAGCCAAATCGTACTGTCACCTACATGGTGCTCAAAGCTACGGCTAACGACAGGCGTGCAATATAGCCCGATGCCATGATGAATTTCGTGGGCCTCAATCTGACTACGCCTCAGACAGGTGGCATTAACAACAACAACAACAGCAACTTTATTGTTATTTTCTCTCGTTAAATATCGTGGCTTAATATACCAACAAAAACTGAAGTTTGCTTAGAAATGTAATATGTGTGTTAGTACAGTATATATTATCAGATGTATGGGAACAGTATCATACAATAATAAATTTGTTCTTAAATTTGGTGGTGCTGTGCAACTCTTAAGATGTAAATTAAATGAGTTTTGAATTTTTTTCTTTGTTATGTTATTAAAACCCACAAATATTAGCGTTATGTTTATTAATTTCTCAAATTGATAAACACAACATAGTAATCATGTTCTTGTACACATAAAAACAACAGTGAGATAACTATGATGCACATTCAGCACGTAAAATTGCACAAATTGTGTTTATTAATTAATTTGATTAGTTTTTAATGTTCGCGTTCATCAAATTGTGGAAAATGGGTTTTTGTTGTTTTGAAAAAAAAAATAATGATACCTAGATGAGATAGTAAGAAATATTTAAGAAACCCTCATATTTAGTATACGAGTAATACTTTAAAGAAATAATTAAAGCAGGAAAGTACCTCTCTTGATTTAGGTTTTGAGTAATCAAGGCTATTTAAAGTAATACATCAGTGAAGGATATTTGCGAGAAGTGTAAAGAGAAATCGTATAGCTGTAAATAATGAGATATTATAATATAAGAAATTAAGAAATAATTGCGCTCTATTACTGAGAGATAGAGTTTGTACCTCTGTCACAGATGACCCGGAACTCGTGTATATATATATATATATTATATATATATATGTCATAACGCGTCTAAACTTCCTTTATCATCATTATCATAATAATTGAAAAAATTTTCATGAATAAAAATATAGACGGAAGCATAGATTTAGAACGAAAATAAATTTGGATTTAATTTTGATTATTCTTGATTTGGAATTGGATAAATCTTTTTTGCCTTGAATTTTAACAAGTTGCACAGGGAATATTTCAAAATCAGCAAGAAATGTGCAAATGAATAATCGGATATTAATTAATAATGAAACAGATAAATCTGGTACCATGTTTTTCGTTTTGGCAAATAATCTAAGACAGTTGGATAATTTTGCCATAAAACTGTTTTAAAAGTAGAGACGAGCACGTGAATAATCCAGATGACGTAGAGGAAGTAAACAAGTTTTGGGTAGAAAAGTTGCGACCTATAGTGTTTTGAGCCAAATTTATTTGGCAAAGCCCCCTCATTCAACGGGTATCTAAATATAATCCTCCTTAGCATCGTTAACATATCTTCTCGCTCTCGAACTTTAGTCACGAAGTTGAGCTACGCACATCTGTCTTCAGAAAGGAAATTCATTTCGAATGAGAAATGAAGAGCTTGATTTCCAGTAATATTTCATGTATTGAACCATTAGTGGATTGGCAAACTCATCTACTCATTGAGAAATCGCCAAGGTCACATTATATGCAGGCGAATGGATGAACAGATATTCCAATGCGAGTGAATTGCCGTGCTAACTTTAAAAGCACACGAAATGATATCGAACCAACTAATGGTATATATGAACAAATAAATTTGGATGGGGAGCATAGCAATCTCTCTATTCTATCTGAGCACTTCATATTAAAATGAAGGCGTCAGGTGTGTCATTAAGTGGTTTTAACCGCATAACCTCATAGGGAAAATGAAATATTAATTATTATTTTGAATAATAAATAGAACCTTATCTATATATGTGTTTTAAGGTATTCGATTACTTGCAACAATTTTAAAAAAAATGGAGGTATGGTGACTTTTTTTCTTGTTTTCAGATTTGTTTAAACATTTTAAGAAAAATATGCTAAAATTAAGAAGAGAAAAAGAAACTATTATTACGAAAATGGGAAAAAATGGGTAAAAATTTTCAAAAAATAACATATACGTGGCCCATTCTGTACCAAAAGTTATGATAATAATTTCAATTTTTCAATCTGATGTGTTGCTATGCTATTCATTTTTGAAATGACTTTCAGGATAACAGATATTTAAATTTTTACAAAAACTAGAGCACGTTATCTTAGTTATTATATGAAATTGTTTAAAAATACAGTGATTATATTAACATAAGAGACTGTAAATTTTGTAATAAACAGTGATTGATACATCTGAAGGTTAAAAAACTTCTACTATATTATACAAAACATGCACACAAAATTTCAGTTTATTATTTTCAAATCTTTTTGAGCAATCCCTGTCCCCGTTTGAACATTTTCAAAAAAAAAAAAAAAAAAAAAAAAAAACACATTTCGAGTAAAGCGCGTTTTAAAGTATGAAATCATTCTTAAAGCATCTGCTTTTACTAAAACACTTGTAGTTTTTGTTCTAGCGAACGGATATTTTTATAAAACTAATAAGATGGCCTATAAAGTAAAATCACAAAAAAATTGTCAATTTTGGCGAAACTCACGATTTTAGGGTAGTCGGATACATTAAATTGTTTTGAAAAATATTATATATTAAGATATAATACTGTATACATAAATATAAACTATTCAAATTTTTTTTTTCAAAAGCTATTTCAATTTCATTTATTTTAAAAGCCTTAAAATTTCGAAAATAATTCATGTTTTAAAAAATCAAATGCAGGCTTGTTTTCCATTAAAATGATTAAAGTTTATTTGATGCAACAACTACACTCTCTCAGTAACGCATTTTTTAAATATAGTTTTAAACATTTATTTGAAAGTATGATGCTTATAGAAAATATATTCTTTGAAGAGCTGTGCTCGCTTTTTTTAAACATTTTTCATTGAAAATTTGATAGCAGTGAGGAATTTTGGTGCATGAGTGTAGTCAGAGAAACAATTTTTATTAAAAGAAGTAAGACAGCATTTTTAAAATGATTGTATCGTCTATGAAGAAGAGGCGAATATGTGGAATATTTTTTCCATAAATATACATAATTTTTTACTCCTTTTTCTAGGCTATAACAAAATTAAGATATAAAACTAGTGTTTGAGAATTTCCGTAAGTGCGTCATCAATATATATAACGCATAATTTTTTATAATCCATATATAATAATCAAAATCTTTCAGTGCAATTCTGCAGTTCTTTTTAAGATGAAGTTGAATATACAATATACAAAAGAATTCTAATTGGTAAAAAAGCATCTTAAGGTATTTTTTATAAGACTAAAAAAATATATTGAAAAAGTAATGCTCTTTGAACATTTAAAATTTTGAAAAGAAACAATAACGACTCAGTTTATAATTCAGATCAAATTGAATTTCTTTGTGAAGTAAAATTCTTTCCTAGCAAAAATTGATTAAAATATTTTCTTTAAAAAATGTGGTTTTCGAAAATTAAATAGCCAAAGCCCATTATCCAAGAAATTTGTCAAAGAAAAACCCACGCTCAATATTCTATCTTTTATTTTTGCAAAATAATACCTTTAACAGATTTATAACAGAATAAAATGAGAATCAAATTAGAAAATGCTGATTTTTTGTAAAATGTAAAATAGATCTTGCTTTTGAAAGAAGCCTAACAGTTTACTTCTCAGCTTATTTTTTGTGGAAAAAAATCATTTTTTGTATGTGTCTATTTCATTAGAATTGAAAGGAAAAAAATCTGGAGAGACATTTTATTTTTTAATTTAATGTTTTTTCAAAAGAAACTCAGAGATTCAGATTTTGCTCCAATGCATATTTTAATTTAATATAGCTATTTAGAGAGAGAGAGAGAGAGAGAGAGAGAGAGAGAAAATTTATAAAGCGTGTAAATGATTTTCTTTTCACATAGAGCTTTGTATAGCGAATTTATTAAAAAAGAGGATGATAGGCGCTTTCTATCTAATTGTTTTTCTTAAAAGCATGATAATTCTCCTAGCTCATCATGTTTATTTTATTTTATATAGGGACGTGCTACAGAAATAGAAGCTGCAGTTATTTGATATTCAATAGAATGCATTTTCATTTCTTGGGTACTTTGTATCGCTTTATTTCTTGAATGTAATTTTCCTTGCGAATTTCAAAGAAATTTCTTTTAAAAGCTTCAGTTCTTGCAATTTTAATTAATTGACCTTCCTGGTAAAATATAGAGCTTGCACTTCACCAAAGGTTTCTTTCATTTGAAAATTACCACCGAAGCATAATCTGAGAAATGAGAAACTTCGAGATTTTCAATTTCATTTATAATAATGACTAACAAATTATTTTCATGAGATATTTCGAATGAAAACCTTGGTTAATACAGCTGTAAAATTTTCGGATCTTGATTCCTTTGAATACAGATTTTGCAACTTTAAAAATGAAATATGTTTAAATGTTTGTTTGAAAGACAACATTTTCTTTTACTCCAAATATTTAACTATTTCATTAATTTTTTTACAAGATTAGGAAAATTATCTTAATAGAGCTTTGAGATTCGGGAGTGAATTTTATCTTTTGATAATGTTTAGAGTTAAAGATCATGAAACTGAAATATAAAGCATAGCTTTTTTCTTCCAATTAATTTCTCTTTAATTATATTACCTATTTTTTTAGATTCAAGTACAATTGCACTTTTATTTTATTTATTTTAATTAAATTCAAAATTCAACATTCATGCATTGATATTCTAAAATTTCTTTGTACACGTAACATATTTTATATAAATAGTTGACTTTATTAAAATAACCTTATCTATAGTTTTTTTATATTACAGAATATATTTAAGAAATCTTTGTGTGCCAGGGCTCATATTAAGATCTATTT
Source organism: Trichonephila clavata (assembly GCA_019973975.1). Lineage (NCBI taxonomy): Eukaryota > Metazoa > Arthropoda > Arachnida > Araneae > Nephilidae > Trichonephila > Trichonephila clavata. Next base: position 70,584 of record BMAO01013673.1, read on the forward strand.
CAATACAATATAGCGATCTCTAATTAAAATTAGACAGGTCAATAGCCTATCTTTTATTCTATAGAACCAGTTAATTAAGTTAAAACTTATTTAAGCAATAATTCCATACTGGAATTTTTTTTGCATAATTGTTATTTGTGACGAAGTAAATTTATTACAGATTGATTGTTTGTTAAAATTTTTTATTGAGGATACAAAAGATCTGAATAAATATTCTTATATATTTGTTGAAAACCAAACAAAATGTATACTTAATCTATGTATTTTGCTTCAAGTTTTCTTAAGTTATTGTTTAAATGTATTTTGGATTGCCATTAATTATAAACTGAATACATTTCAAGCAAAGTAGATGATACGGACTTACGCATGAAATGATTGGAGATTAGGATTTAGGGGGAAAATAAATCATTAACAGGATTTATTTGACTATAAGTGTTTAAAATGACTAAATTTAAAACTCAGTTTTTTATTCAGAGGGTTTTGACGCAATATTTGCTCAAAGAAACGAGCTTAAACCGCATTTTTCAACTTTTAATATCAAACAATTAAGCTTTGAGGATTAAAATTATTAAAGTAATTTTAATCTTTCATTACAACAAAATATTTTTTATAGGTGAACTTTGAGTAAAAATATCCCAAATTTAAAACTTGTAAATTCTTCTCTAATATTGATACTTGATTTTTAATTTACAGTTTATTTTGAGTTGAAAACACTTCACTTAGAATTAAATAATTTACGCTACTTTATTATTTATCAGCATAAATATACAGCTTATTGAGAAATTCTGATAAGAAGCAAATAAAATATCGTATTTAGTAAATAAATTTATAATATACAATATAAAAATAGAGAAAACACTCTATTTTGTTGATGAGACCTTAAAATTATTTTTTGTTTTCGTCTCAGTATACTTCTTATGAATAAATTATTTCAAAAGAAAAATATTAGACACTAAAAGAGTTTTAACTTGAGAACAGTTTTCTCATACGCCAAATATCTGAAATTAGTAAAAAGATAATTATTGGGAAAAATATATAAATTTCTGCATTTTCATTTAAAGTATCGTAGCTTTGTCAATTACAGAAAATTTAGAAAGCATAAGGGAATTAGTTAAAAATGGAAAATACACATATAAAGCTACAGTTACCATTTTAAATACTAAGCATCTGATATTTTGAGTGATACAATTAAGGGAACACAGTACGATTCAATTGACAAAAGTCGGTCAAAAAATCAAAACTAATTTTCTTATCCTAAATTATTGCTTATATAATTTTCTATAACCTCACAAAATTTGAAAGCTCTAAACTTAAGAAACGCAGAATTATATGATAGCATTTACATTCGTTTTTATTCACATCCCTATGGCAAACCAAAACTTTAAACTTACTTATCTCAGAAAGATAAAATAACTAGTTTGTCAACATATTAAATGCTAAGACTTTTTTTCTATATTGTGCCTAATGTTTTGAATTTTTTTACCTATTGCTAATAGTACATTCAACAAAAATTGGTATGCATTTTTAAATCAAAGCAATACTAATTTTTTAAAAAATAATTAAACTCAGAATTTTTAAAAAGCATTCACAAAAAGAAGTATTGTACGAATACCAATCATGTTATCGCAAAATCCATACCAACTTTTGTTATACATAATTTAACGTACTTGTAAATCAAATGTTATGTGTGTGCGTAAATCTTTGTAGGAGGAGTAGCATTTTAAAATCACTTCACACATTTTAAGTTTTTTCCTTAAAAAATTAAATGGCTAGCTTTTTATGAAATTTGGAGCACAAAATCTGTTTTACATAGTATAGACGCACATAGGAGGCAAACAAAACAATTAAAAAAATTCTTAAATTAAAATTTTTTGCGTAAATTGTACAATGTCCCCTTAAAGTAAACTTCTAAGCTCCATGATTTTGCTACTAAGCTTAAGGATATTAAAGTTCTTGCTGATAAATGTGCATTTTGTGTAAGTATGTGGGGGAGAGGGAGTAATTCCACCCTAGGGAAAGTAAGATATTCTTTTTTTGCTGGGGATAATGCTGTACCAGATCTTTTTTTGCTATTATTCTTACCAACAATGCATGCGACAATGCAGCAAGAAGCGGCATTCCATTGCAGACGGTTAAAAAAAAGCGAGTCATGTACTTTATTGATTCGAGCCCAGTAACGTATGGCAAATCAGTTTATCTTTCTAAGATAGGAGAATCAACTTAATGATAGCTGTTTTGGTGAGGACTACTTTCTGTAAAGCGAAAGATAAAAAAAAATGAGGAAGTATTTTAATAGCTTTAAAAATAGAGGGTTGGGGGTGGAGTAATATTTTTAATAATTTAAAAGAGATTTAATCTTTTTTTTTGTTCAAATATTTAAATATATATATAGCTTGCATTTTTCTTTTCTGAGTGAACTAAACTTCCTTTATACTAAAAATTTACTAGTATTATTTCAATCCAACTTTTGGAGTAGTTGTTGCATTTCCCCATTCTTTTTAAGAGAAAATTGCAATTTTGATGATTGTCTGGAGTACACAACTTTTCTATTTTCGATTGGAAGCCTTAACATTAGATTTTTTGAAGTTTAATTGAAAAATTCAATAATGAAGAAAACTAAAATTTAATCTTTTAAGTAAGAAAAAGAAATTCACGTATACATTTGATTTACATAATTTGCAATACAGGATTTGAGAAAATCTTTTTTGTTTTATCTTATGAATGCACACTGTATTTTGTGTGATTTAGAATGCCCATTTATTATATTTTCTAATCACGAAATCTTAGTAAAGTTATATTTCTCTGATATATGAATGTGAATATAGATTTTGTTACGCTAATTATTTTCAAAACCTTTTAAATTTTTATAATTAAGTTGAGTCGTAGTCTATAAGTGACAATTATAAATAATTTTCACTAGAATAAAATTAAACGAGACAAGAAACCAGACATTGAATTAAATCTTTGGTTTTCTAAAAGATATTTTTTTTGCAAATAATGCACAATTTGGATATAGTATTTTTATAAAATAATGCGGAATACAATAATAAGGAAAGTGGAAGTATTGATAATATGATCATCTAATTTGTGTATGTAGGTCATATATATGTGTGTTATGAAATGTTTAAAAGTGAAACAAGAGAAAATTAAACCTCTGTATTATCGTAGCATTTATTTAAATTCTGTAAATAAAGGTTTAAAAGGTAAAAAGAAAGCCTACAAAATATGATGCCTCTAAAATGCGAGTTTCAGAAACTGTCTTTCAGATGTTCTCTCTCTCGTTTACAATTAATTTCTATAATCACTTTACATCCAAGGCATTGAATTTTACGGGATTTTTATAAGATTATTAATTGGTATGAAGTCATGGTTGATTGACGTATCTTTTATAACTTGTCGACACCTAAACTGAATTTCAAAACTGAACATTTGAAATGATTACTGGAATTTTTTGATTTTTACAATATCAAACCTAATGTCTAAAGCATTAATTGAATACTAATTACATTCCTTTACTTAGGAAAATAAGTTTCTGAAACTTATTATACAAATTATCACTCAAAACTGCTCCTATTTGTTACTTTTAACAATAGTAAATATTTCTTAGTTTATATTCAAAATGATCTAATTATTATCGCTCCTTTGGAATGTTTAAGTTATTTACGATTATTATTATTCTCATATATAAGAATAAAGAATAAAAATGATGCAGAGATTTTATATATATATATATATATATATATATATAACCTATTAATTTCAAAAGTACAGATGCGCTCTAACATCTTTCCAATGTTGCCTCGTGGTATTTTAAGATTAGATGAAAACTATGTGTATTTACCATTCATTAAAATATAAATGCTATATCAGTTACCTTTTCTGTATAAATGAAACTGTAATTATACTTCTGTTATTTGTTATATATATCAAGTAATGTAAACAGGAAAAGTAATAGACTTTTGTATATCAATTTTATAAATTTTTCTTAAGATTTTGAACTAGCTGATTTTTAAACTTCTTCTGAATCAATGTATTTAATTTTTCTTAAGTAGAGCATTAAAATAGTATATGCAACATATTCGAACATTTTTCAATATAATTTGAGAATATTATTTAAAAGGAGATATGTTTTGTTCGATATTATGTTCCTTTTTTCTTGTGACAAGATATATACTTCTAATATCTCAATTAATTAAGAATAAAGTAGTTATTTACATACAATTCTTCTACTTTTTAATAATATATTTCCTTATTAACCACATTATTTGCTTTAAGAGGATATTAAACTATGAACTAGATAGTGTAATTTCTTCAAATGTATAAGAGCTTTAGAGGCAACTTATATTCACGTGTTCATGAATTTTAGCACAATTTCTAGTTAGTATACCTCCCATAATAGTTACAGTAATCACAGTAAACTCTCTTTCCTTTTTACAAGAATTATCTCTTCAATTAAGCATTTAAAAAAAAAACAATCAGGATTTAAAAATAGTTGCTTTCATAGAATAACTTATATGAAATATTATGACGGAAAAATTTCAAAAGTACCATACTATTTAAAACTGAATATTTAGACAACAAAATATGGGAAGATAAGTATTTGTACAACTTCCGTACATCATAAATTAGTTATATTTATATAACTTATGTTTAAATTGGCCAGTTAATCTGTTTTTGTGTTCTAAACCTTTTTTGAAAATTTATATAAGTAGTTAAACTTGTAAAAGAAAAAAAGGGGAATTTTTTCACTGGATGTTGCTTGGAAATATATTCTGGGGAAAGTTAAATGGGTAATCTTTAATGATTAAAGAAATGAAATGAATGCCTGAATTTTTCTTTTTATATAAATTTATCTATATATATAAAGGAGAAAAGCGACTGACTGACTGACTAATCACGATATCTCTGGAACTATTCAAATTACAGACTTGAAATTTGGTAGACATGTTCCATTGATAGAGTAGACATCAGCTAAGAAAGGATTTTCCGAAATTCGAAACGCAAGGGGCGTTATAATAATAATTGTTTCCATGTTTAAACTACTTGATGTACAATCTTGAAATTGGGTAAGCAGATTCCTTTCAGAGAGTAGAGATCCGCTACAAAATGAGTTTGGTGAAAATCGAACCCCAAGTGGCGTTGCAGGGGCTTAGGGGGCGTTATCGATAATTATTTCCATTTTTAAACTATTTGACGCACTGTCTTTAAATTTGATAAATAGATTCCTTTCGTAGAATAATGATCAGTTACAAAACGGGTTTTGTGAAAACAGACTTCTAAGTGGCGTTGCGGAGGATTAAGGGGCGTAATAGATAAATATATCCGTTTTTAAACTACTTCACCTACCTGCTTGAAAATTGGTAGGTAAGTTTCTTTCCTGGAGTAAATATCCGCTACAAAAGGGGTTTTGGGAAAATTGACCCCCAAGGGGTGTTGCGGGGGGGTTTAAGGGGCGTTATAAATTCCGATTTTTAAGTTACTATACGAACAGTCTTGAAACTTAGTAAGCAGATTCCTATTCATAGGTTAGAGATACGCTACAAAATGGGTTTCATGAAAATTGCCCCCAAGTGGCGTTGCGGGACTTAAGGGGCGTTATAGATAATTATTTCCATTTTTAAACTATTAGACGCACAGTCTTAATATTTGATAAATAGATTTCTTTCATAGAGTAGAGATCAGCTATAAGAAGGTTTTGTGAAAACAGTCCTCTAAGTGGCGTTGCAGGGTATTAAGTGGCGTAATAAATAAATATTTTCGTTTTTAAACTACTTGACCTACCTGCTTGAAAATTGGTAGGAATGTTTCTTTCATGGAGTAAATATCCGCTACAAAACGGGTTTGGGAAAAATTGACCCCAAGGGGTGTTGCGGGGGGTTTAAGGGGCGTTATAAATTCCGATTTTTAAGTTATTAGACGAACAGTCTTGAAACTTAGTAAGCAGATTCCTCTCATAGGGTAGAGATACGCTAAAAATGGGTTTCGTGAAAATTGCCCCAAGTGGCGTTGCGGGACTTAAGGGGCGTTATAGATAATTATTTCCATTTTTAAACTATTAGACGCACAGTCTTTATATTTGATAAATAGATTTCTTTCATAGAGTAGAGATCAGCTTAAGAAGTTTTGTGAAACAGCCTCTAAGTGCGTTGCAGGATTAAGTGCGTAAAATAAATATTTTCGTTTTTAAACTACTTGACCTACTGCTTGAAATTGTAGGAATGTTCTTTCATGGAGTAAATATCAGCTATAAGAAGGTTTTGTGAAAACATTGACCTCTAAGTGGCGTTGCAGGGGATTAAGTGGCGTAAGCGATAAATATTTTCGTTTTTTAAACTACTTGACCTACCTGCTTGAAAATTGGTAGGAATGTTTCTTTCATTGAGTAATTACCCGCTACAAAACGGGTTTGGAGAAAATTGACCCCCAAAGGGTGTTACGGGGGGTTAAGGGCAGATATAAATAATTATTTCTATTTTTAAACTATTAGACTCACAGTCTTGATATTTGGTTAGCAGATTCCTCTCATAGGATAGAAATACACTACAAAATGTGTTTTGTGAAAATTGACCCCTAGGTGGCGTTGTGGCGGTTCAAGGGGCGTTTTTGATAATTTTTTTGCATTTTTAATTAATTGGACACACAGTCTTAAAATTTTGCTAAGCAGATTCCTTTCATAGAGTACAATTCCCCTACAAAATGGGTTTTGTGAAAACAGACCCAGAAGTGGCGTTGCGGGGCCTCAAGTGGCGTTATAGACAATTATCCCCATTTTTAACTGTTAGACGTACAGTCTTGAAATTTGATAAGCAGATTCCTTTCGTAAAGTAGAGAACCGCTACAAAATGGGTTTCGCGAATTTTAACTACTAAGTTTAATTTCGGGAGATTAAGAGGCGTAATCGATAAATATTTCTATTTGTAAACTATTTGATCATCCTGCTTGAAAATTGGTAGGCATGTTCCTTTCATGGAAAAGAGTTCCTCTAACAAAGAGTAAAACGAAAATTGACCCCTAAGGATGTTTGCGAGGGGTCAAGAGGAGTTACAGAAAAAAATTCCTGTTTTTAATTGTTAGACCCATATACTTGAAATTTGTTAAGCATGTTTCTTTTGTTGAATAGGGATCCACTAAGAATAAATTTTAAGCAAATCAAGTTCTGTGGGGTTGCAGGGGGTTACTGGGACGTATTGACAAAAAAATTACTTTTTTCGAGCTACAAGGACTATAATAATGAAATTTGGTTTCCATTTTTCTTTTGTTGAATTGAAATCCGCTAAGAGCGGTTATTTTAGAAAACGGCTCTCAACGGGATTACGGAGGTATTGATAGTAAAAATTTCGTTTTTTTGCTGTTAGATTTGGACTTGAAATTTGGCTTGCATGTTCAATTTACGGAGTAGAGATCGACCGAAAATTGGTTTTGCGGGAATCCACTTGGTTTTTGAGTTACGAAAGAGCAAACATCATTCTATACTTCAATTTTAGAGATTTTTAGAAAATACAAATTAGATGAGTTCTGCCCTTTTTTTTTATCAACAGGTGACAGTTAAAGGTATAAGTATATTTTTCAATTCAATCGAATTCTTAATGCTAGGACTTAGATATCAATAATTTATACATATATATAAGCAGTAAAAATTTGTAAAACATCATGATATTCCCAGCGAAGCGGGCGGGTAACGGCTAGTATTATATATATAATAAATAGTTTATTATATATATAATAAATAGTTTATTATAAGTTTAACTTTATTCTCCGTTACGCATTAATTAGTATAGAGAAAAATAATTTTCAGCCGCTTTGTAAGGTTTTGCTATTCGTCTATGATTATGATTCCCCCCCCCCTTCCCCCCTAAAATTAGAGTATGTGTTGATAGAAAATTGTAGTTTTTTTCCCTTTTTTACTTTCAAATTATTTTTGAATTAATTAGCTAACAATTCTTTACGCATAAATCACACACACACATATATTTTATCCTTTACTTTTTAAATTTTATATACTTTTTGTTTTATTAAAGTAAAAAGACTGATAATAGTTCTTAAATTCCTCTTCTTAATACATTTAAAAATTTAATTTTATGAATTTTTAATTAGTGACTTAATACAGTTTTTTCTTAAAAGTTTTATAAGAGCCATTCAGACATTTCGTTTAGATTTTTCAGACTTCAGAGTAAGAAGACAATTTCAGTTGAGAGCTTGTTGAGTTTTTATATATACATATATAAAATTTATAAAAGAACAGTTTATTTTTAGAATCATAAGTTTTAACCCACTTGAATGTATAAATCATTTCAAATCTTTCGGATCAAATTTTAAAATTTCTTTTAGAAAAATTCATGTAGACTGAACCTTTTATTGTTCTCCTTCGTTAAAATACAAAGGATGTAAAAATATACTTCATAACGGGCAACCAAACTAAATATTCTGAAAATGTGAGGTTCTGAAAAAAGTAACCACATCCTCTCTTTTTTGAAAGTTATTTTCTGTCCACAACTCAACTGTAAATAGAGTTTTGGAATGTAGACTTATTGCATTTCATTTGTAATTTCAATGTTAATTTCAGATGTAATAAAGTCGATTAATTCCACCAGATATTTATGTAAAATACTTTGGGTTGAATATGTTTTTTCAGTTAATATTTCAAAGCAGAATATATTATGGGAATCTTTTACAAATGATGTATATTTTCTTAACCGATATTTCAGTTGGAATTTTCCTGCTGCAGAACTTGATATTCATTTTAAAATGCAATTCATGAAATTTTATTTAAACTACCTTTAAGATTTTAGTTACTTGACTCTCTATATTTATCATAATTTTTTTATTAGTGCAAAAAATAATTACTAAATTTTCCTATGATACAATTTATATTAACCCCATAACGGACATGGCTGAGTTATTCGATCGCTCTAAACTGCTGTAATTTTATACTCGAACATATACGATTACCATTTGCACTCGTGAGATTGAGTGTAATCTGTCTTCGTGATTTCGTAAATTTAGATAAAATTTATCGTAAATTTAGATAAATAATATTAAAAAGTATTCTTTCAATTGCCAGACAACAGCATTAGAAAGGTATATGTTTTGTATAAAACATCTGAGGAGAAAAATAATTTAGATTTCTGAATCAAATTTGTAGAAAGACTTATACAAAGTTATAGCGAGATATAAACATAAAAAAAAATTGGGTAGACCGAATTCTTCTAGAATACTACGACTAATGGAGCGTCATTTTCTCAGTTTTGTTTCAGCAACGCCAGGAAAAGAAGCTCCCAGGTACTGTGCTGTGTGTTGAGCTAACTGGAATAACAAAAGAAAAGAAAACAAAGTCATTACATGTGTAATAATTGTAATGTTAGATTATGCGCTGCACCTTGCTTCCTAATACATCAAACAAAAAAAAATTTGAATTTTTTCTTAAAATAAATGTTTTTATAAAGACTATTTCTGTTGAAAAACTATAAATAATTATTTTTGCTGATAAAAAATATTTGTTTCAAAACAGCTATTCAAAAAGAAAGATAATAAAATTCGACGTACGTACAGGATTGCAATATTTGGCTCTTTTCTGCAATGTAGTTCAAAATACAATAAAAAAAATGACTGGTTTTGTAATTTTTGGACAAAACAAGGCTCTAAAATTTTTCTTAAATAAAAAAAAGTTGATTTTGCTCGTTTTTTTTTTCAAAATAAGTGTGCGTTAAAGGGTTATTTTTTTTTTTTATAATTTCTCATATTTTTTGCTTTGTTCAATTTACATTTTTGTACAATGAGTAATGATGAATACTAGAAAGAAAACATTATCCTAATAACGTTCTCTTATATTTTTGCCATCAAGATTAAACGTTCCACCGAATACAAGACAACACATGTATAAATCCTTGTAGCATAAGTTTCATCCATAAGTTCTCGCGATTACGCTCACGTCTTGGATCTCAACGTCACAGCAATGCAGTAATGAGCGATACAATAATAATAATAACAGCGAAAAAAATATTCCCGTACCCATCGCATGCAAATGCGAGAGATTTTTTTCCCCAGCCTTCTTGCGTGGCATTGAAAGAGTCAATATTTTTTTCTCGGCATCTCTCCGTGACATGGAGCATATAAATAAACAGCGTAGCGGCTTTACAGGTGGGGTGGGAGGTTCTAGGTGTGCAGGAAAAAAAAAGAAAGCATCCACGCGAAAGAAATCACTCCGGCCATCTAACCATCCCCAGTGGGAAAGAGAAAGAGAACGACCTCGAAACTTTTTACGTATCAAAAAACGACTGAATCCGAAGCTATAGCTTTTTTCATTGAAATTCATGATGACAGGGAAGTATTGTGTTTTGACAAATGAGAAGAATTATATGCCAACTAAGATGTCTCCTAGAAAGTGCACGCTTCGAACAACGACGGAGAGTTGCTTTACCACGAGCTGTATTAGTTCCTAGTTGAGCTCTGTATTTCGCTTGCATCTAGATGCGGTACCACTTAAGGAAAAATAAAGCATAGTTATTTACGCTCGCCACCATTTAGGGCTCCATGTTGCTACAATTAGAAACCGCTGCGTGAACGTATAAAAAAGAAAGATAATACTGCGTTTTAGTCTCGTAAAGAATGAAACTATTACTAAGGAGCTCATGAAATGCCAAATAATTCTTAGATAATTTAGATGAAAAGGAAAAAGAAACTATTTAAATTCTGTATAAATGAAGTATTTTTAAAGCAATTTCTAATTGTACTGCAAAATATGAATTATATTTTGTGTTTATTTAACATTGATTGATTACTGCTGTGGTGTAATATAGCTATTAAATTAGCTCTAAATAGAAATTACTAATGTCTCTCTCACTCTCTGAAGGTTTTATTATTTTTTTTTTAAAAAATCAACTATTTTTGATTCACTTTATTTTTAATTATGACTTTGTTCCATTTTCTTTGACTGTACTTGTTGAAAATTCCTTTTATTAGTATTTTAGAGTAACGTTTTAAAAATAAATTCTTGAATAATTAGCAATCTTAATTTACTAATTAATCAGTCAGGAAATTAACTTCAATGTTATATTTGTAATGAAGAACATTTTATATATATATATATATATATATATATATATATTCAATTATGTCAGAATTTTTAGAAGTATCCCCTTTTTTTTCTTTCGAGGGAGAATGCTCACTTTGTTCATGTATTCTGTGTACATTATAATTTTCAGGTTTCTATTAAAATTGGATTTAAGTTGTGTAGATACTTTATATTAATGTATTCCGCATAATCTAAACATTCTGTATAGTTAAAACTATAATGTAGGTTTCACTAACTTTGGTGATCAAATTACTAGTTTATTAATCCTACAATGTCCAATTCTCGGAATAAAAAGTAATAGCACTCTATAATAAAAAAAGCTACGTATCCCAATATCCAATACAGGATGAAAATAGGTAGATTTAACGTGCATAAAATGAAAATCAAACGTTAACAGCATCATAGGAATTGAATGTTTCATTCAAGGGAGAAAAACAGCTGCAAAAGCAAAGAAAAAAAATCAATAATGAGTTGATCCAGCTCTAGCCCTGATACAAGCTGTTTTCTAATCGCGAATTAACTCGTAGAGCAGACGAATGTCCTCAAACGATATTTCCTCACCATACACATTCTAATTGGCGATTTAGATCGGTCCGTTCCAGGGACGGTCGAATACATCTGGTCATCAAAACTCAAACATGCTTTGAGAGATAGAGCAATCACACCGGCTAAGGAAGTTTTGTATAAGTCCGAAGACAAGTGGTAGAATGGCGTTCTGTGCGTCTGGGCATTATCTTGTTCAAATGAAAGCCCAGAGGTCCACGCAAAGGAAGGCTAACACTGAGGAAGATATGGCGATAGAAGAAGTATAGAAGATGCACGTTAAAGTGGTAAAAATGCTGTGTCGGGTGCAGCCCGGCATCTGTTGAAAGGTAAGCTCAAGGATCAGCGAAAAAAAATAACACTACGGAGCACAGAATCTCGTCGAAGTAACGTTACATTGGAAGAATGTCGGGGATAACAACCAAAGAATTCCGGCTATCAATTTAAATTTAACCACATATCATAATTCTTAGTTTTTTGGGCTGTAAGGCAGATGATAGTCAAGGGCGTACAATTTACTGTTTAGAACATCTCCAAACTTCTCCGGGTATTGGGGCTCAGTTCAAAACACTATTCATCTCTGAAAACAATTCAACTTCATTCCGTGAGATTCCAGGTTAAATGTATCTGTCATCACTGTAAACAAGCCTGGAGGCATGCAATGAAGAGTAGTAATTAACACAATGGCCTCCATGGCCTCCAACTCTGTTCGTTGAGTCATTTATATAAAGTCATTGTAGTCACTGGTGTCTAGGTTATGTGTTGGATCGCGTTGATAATGATGTATCGGGGTTGCTCTCAGAAATCGGATGATGTCCTAGCATCTGTTATCACTCTAGGTCGATCGCTACCTTTTTTACCTTCTGCAGGGCCATGGTTCACCAGTTCTTATCAACATCGTCGAATGGAAGCATCACTTCAACTCAAATGTCGAGCATCTTGCACTCTGACCCCTATTCCTATACATAATTTAGTCCAATTATAGGTCCTCTATCAAATGGTGACAACTGCTCATATTTTTGCGAATCCCTCTGCGAGGTATGAATACTGTCCCAGTGAGTCAACGGAGCCACTTTACCATATGAGTTATGTCTTGGTATTGGAATGTATGCCTTCTAAGCTCCGTTACAATATGCTGGAGCTCCAGCTAGTCAGTAATTCGTCACCTGAAGTTAATCATCTACATATTCTACTGTAAGGAATATGCATGTGCAATTTTGTCCTTTTTCATGTGTCGGTTTCTGTGTTATAGATTTTATACTTCTCAGAGAAATAATGAGTAGCATTCTAAATATTTATGTAGAACATTAAGAATGAAACATTGACACACAGAAATATTTTTTTACTGTATATCGATATTAATATCAATATTTAAAAAAACAAAAGGATAATTTCTAAGTTAGTATAGCGTATATATATGTTAAGGTTTCATATCCCCACTGAGTTTTCCTTTGTGTCTATTGTTTATAAATATGGCAGTGTAATAGCGTTTTTGTCTATTTCAGTATTTGAGTGGGGATACTGCCTTCCTTTTCTTTTCTTTGTGTTTTGTGGGTGGGAGCATGGGCTCTAGCCAAGAATCCTTCATCATCCATCATGAGCATATCCAGCCATGTCTGAACTAGATCACGATACCATACTAAAGATAAAAGCTTTCTGCATTATTTCAGAGAGTTTTAGTATTACAGAAAGAGTGATGGTATAGTAATAGCACATTACATTTGTAAGTTATAATTATATTAGATTGATTCGTGAAATTTTTGTAAAGTTATTGTAAATTATTATACTAGGTTTTGTGATATGTATATGAAGTTTTTATATTTTAGTTTGATGATTTCGTATATCTTGGGATATTTACTCAATATTAAAAAATTATTTTCTATAAATCGATAATATGAACTCTATAGATGGATAATCTAACTCTTAGGTATTGGAAATTTTGAAAAAACTGTTTTTCTACGGTTAAGAATATTTAAATAAGAGATACAGATATGAAACGTTATTAATTTCTTAATAAGTATGTAAACGTAACATTTTAATTTTATATATACTTAGAATATTTTTTTTAAACAAATCGCAGCAAGTTTTGTATTTTAGATGTACTTAAAATTTATGATTTGTGAGGAAACAGCTATAGAGATAGAAAGAAAAATCAGGAATATTTTTGGAAGTCATTACATTATGGGAAATTAAAGAATTTTCCTGTGTATTTTAATAGAATCAAATCGCAATTTTGTAGATATTTTTCCAGTTTTTGATGTATAACTTTTTTTAAATAAAGAAAAAGTAAGGGTGATATTTTAAGGAGAATATCTTATGAAGATTTTGCATGATTAAAAATATTTCTTCAGTTAGTTACGGATATAAGATATGTATCTATAGTAAATTTGTATTACAGGCGCAGTTAAATTTTAAAAGAAGTATTTTTCAGAAAACAATCGAAAAATTTAAATAAAATAATAATCAAAAGATCAGTAGTTCTACTGACTTTTACTTTCTCTGTTCACTATTTTGAATAGTCAACAAAATAAATTTATTCTTGAAATATTTTTTTTTTTACAAATTTCTTTTATTAGCATTTAATACCCCTTAGTAACACTTTTTATAATACAAAGATAAATTATATGAATGTCGTGGAAGGTTAATGACATTTATCCATTTATTTTCCTTCTTACCTTTTTAAGTGTTTTAGTATAAAATGTTAGTTATGTAAACTAATTGCAATACGCATATTTTTATTCCTGTTATTTTTTTTTTTGCAGATACGAAGAACATATATTTATTTGTAACAATTTACTTATAAGTTGCTTATACATAATTAATTAAATTATTTTTATCTTTTTATCCATAGCAAATAAGAAGCAATTTATAATTTATTACGTTAAGTAATTAAAAACTGTAAATATATAATATACAACATTACGTACAACCTTTTCATCAAAGAAAATATGCGAACTTTTAACAGTATTAAATAAATATCTGTTTATTATAGCTTCCAAAAAAAAGTATTGATTTTCATTCATCTATTCATTATCACACTTAAAATCTTTCCTTTTGTGTTTAAAAGACTTAATAGACTAAATCAAATAATTTCAACTATTAAACTTCCCTTTCACTGTTGCTTAAAATAAAATAATCGTTACAATACAAGCATAAATTATCCCATTAAGAATTCATGGAGGGCACACTGTTTGGTATATTTAAGAAAATCAGCTTTTTCTTTTTCCCTATAACACGGTTTTGCCTTGCGGAAATTCGAATAGGCAAAGAATAAAGAAAAAGAAAGAAAAAAGAGAAAAGACAAGGACAGAATTTTTTAAACTCCTTTATTCTGCTTTTTCTTCTTTTTTTAATACTCCAGGCGTTCCATTTTAAAAACTTGGAACTTTCTGAGTAGAGCTATTCCCTAGTTATCGATCCTAGTCTCAGCTAACCGAGTTCTTATTGAAGGAAAGACAGGTTAGAGCGGAGAAACCTTCTTTCCTTAAGAATTTTTCTGAATTTTCCATGTAGACATTGCTGAAAGATAGATCCTAGAATAAAACGTAAATACTCTCTTTTGAAAAGAGATTACTGCTGATTAAAAAAGTAAGAGCTACATTGGAATGAGTTTGATTAGGGTATCTAATTAAGCCCACAGGGAAAGTTTTGATTTTGATTAGAAATTTGCTTCACACACAATTGAGGAAATTTGGCTCATAAAATTCTTCCACGTGAAATTAATATCAATATCTTCCTATTTTATTATCTATATAATATTAGTTATGCTATTATTGACAGAAATGTAATTTTACCATAACAATGTTATTTAAAAAGGAAATAACTAAGATTACGATAATCACTGGATAGCCTTTTTAATAAAGAAAATAAGTTCTTAATGAAAAAGAAATATTGTTAAAAGTTAATATTAATGTGTCACATATAAATTAAGAAATAAAGAGGAATTTTTGTAAAAAGAAAGGTGTATATATCCTCTGACAAAATTAACACTAAAATATATCACCCTAACTTAAAGAGAACATTTTGCAATCCTTTCTCAGTGTTAAAACTTATTTATTACTAGATCCTTAATTTTTATAATTATAAGAAAGAAAAATATAATTCGATTAAAAAGTAATATTCAGTTGAAATATGATATCCAATTTTTCATTTAGTTTCCTGTTTTAGAAAGGCTTGGGTATTTATTATAAAACATTTTAAGTGGAAAAAATCGGAAACGTGCTATTAAACACACACACACACACACACACACACACACACACACACACACACACACACACACACACACACACACACACACACACACACACACACACACACACACACACACACACACACACACACACACACACACACACACACACACACACACACACACCAAAAGTAAACTTCCATCACAAATATATATCAAAGTTGGAAATTATATGAAGGTTTATTGTGATTGTAATCATCATTAAGATTTGATCTCTCTTTAACACCTATATATACGTATATACTCGAAGGAATATCCATCACTATCATCCACCATTCAGAATTGACAGACCGATGGAGACTTGTGATGGGTGACAGCACCGAGGGAAGTGCTCCAAGGGTGATAGGACCATCTCCCCCTTAAGAGTCCCTTTTGACTTATCCCGGGGGAATGAAGGGAAAAGAGCACTTTAACCATTTTTCTGGTGAAAGGAAACTTATAAAATTCCAAACGGCGCCAAAAGGATATTCTAACCTTGAAATGTTCTTTGGGAATACCTGGTTGTTGCCTCTTTCTAGTATGCCCCTCTGTGACTGCTGTGGCCATATTTGCCAAGTCATTTCTAGTGCCTTATCGATTTTCTTTGCGACCTGTCGTTTTCCTTCCCTACTGTCCCGGATAGTCAAGAATGATAGCCTAGGAAGGCCATATATATACTATATATACCTCGGCGCCTGCTTCGCTCACAAATTGGCTTTCATCCAGCTTGCTCCGCTCTATTTTAATTTCCTCCATATATTATAGAATAGGACAGGAAATGAAAGGATTTCAACAAATTCGAAATTCAATTTCTATTTTTCTCTCAAAAAGGAAAGGTATTTTCCTCCGATTCAAGCTTTCAGTTTTTCTAATGAGTGATAAAACCGTGGCTCAATAATACTTACGTGTTTATGAGTTTTATGGTTTTACTTCTGTTGAATGAATTCTTGTAGAAAAATAAAAGTATAATATCACAATTTATAAATAATTTTATTTTTTGAGTATGGGTTGTTCTCTTATTTTGTAAATCACAAATGTTTTTTCTCCAATAAGAGTAAAACCATTGAACCATTGGTCTTAATCCCTTAAACGGTTTTCCCGTACAACGAACGGGCTACCGAAAGTTGACCGCAACCGGTTTCCCCGTAGTTTGTACGGGCACTGTGATATTTTTTCTTTCTTTGATTTGAGATTATTTTTAGTTCTTATGGTGTATTATTTAGTGCTAGTGTTTTGAAAAAATGATTTGTCTATATCCGGTATTTTTTTTTGTGTGTGGAGAAAGCGTGAATTAGTATGATGTTTAATTATAAACAATAAAAAAAATGTGCATTTTTTAGAAGTTTTCTGGGTAAAATAAATAACTGCTTAAGGGGTTAAGAAAATCGTGTTTTATCCTCAGTAATATCACCATCTGAAATCATTAATTTTATTACGGTTTGGAAACATTCTAAGAAAATAAAACTTTCTGGGGAAAGATAAGTTGTGTGATAACAACTAAAAATTTAAATCTCTTTTTCTTTTCTTTAAGTAATATTAATTCTTAGTTAGATTGTTATTTTATTCACTATATTTGGTCACACTGAAATATATAAAAGATTTAATTAAAAATACCTACAAAAAATGGTACTCATTAGATTCGTTGTAGATCTGACGACTTCATCGCAAACGGCTGTCACAAAACTCGCCAGTTTCGCCAAAATTCATCTCCAGATTTTCATTCCTTTCTGCTTGAAGAAACAAAAACCTTCCATCCCCATAAGACGATTCTGTCATGCTACAGTGACACTTGATTATCTTTTAGAGATTCCCTATCGGATTAATATCCGGGATTGCAATGACCAGTAGAGAGACCTAATTCTATTAGCTTTAAGCCATATTGGAATGAAATTTTCGTTGTGCTATGGGCATTTATTTTGATCCCCAAAAAAATTAGGAATTTCGTCAGGTTTATTTGGCAGGTTATGAAATCCAAATTTTTTTAGTTTACTATGATAAAAATTTCGTCAGCTGAAGAATATTTTTTGAATCAGATAAAAAATTTCAAAAAAATTATAGAATTAACCACTTCTATTTTTAAGTCAAAGCCTACTTAATATGGTTTATTTTGTTGTTCGTTAATAAAGTATTTCACTAATTGGGTTATAAGTATCTTTGATTTAAATATAAAAATAGTTTTTTTAGTCTGTGCTATATTTCTATCTACTTCAGCAAATTATTATATTTTATGGAAGCTGAGTAAAATTATTTCATTCCTTTTTCACACCGAGAATTTATATGTTTGCTATACAAAATATATTTTATATTACATAAAGTGAAATCCTTTTTTATCAATCTTAAATCATTTTTTGTGAAATCTTGATTTTCTCAATATATAAGAAAGACTATAAATTAACAGTTTAAAAATAGCAATTTCTAAAACAATGCTAAAACTCACAAATATGATATTTTAATACTCCAAAATCATCTATTTCCTCAGATAGGGGTTATAAAAAAAGGAAAACAAAATATTTGATCAAGTTAACTTTTTCGAAGTAATCTGTTTCTATTTTTGTTTTTCTATTTTTCCTGTGCAATATATTGAAAAAAAAATGTTTTATTCAACATCTAATTTCTTAGAGTTAATAAATGTTTTATTCCATATTTTCAGCTGAATTAAATCATATGTGTAAAAGATTGGTTATATTTCAATTATTTAAGAAAATTTTACGTAAGTCTAATTTTTTATGGGATAGTACTTCATATGCACTTCTAATTTAAAAAAAGGGAAATTATTACTATATTTATCTAAAACTTTTAAAAATTTTGTAAGTGGTTCTGCAAGATACTATTATATTTTTAATCAAATTATAAATCAGTGTTTCTAAGACTTTCAGTATTTGCGACCCAGTTTTCAATCATAATTTTCACCCCTTCTTCCCCCCATACTATAACAATGTGTTGAATACAAGAATAATGTATTCTGATGCTCAAGCTACAATACGACCTTAATTATCAGGATAAGTATAAAATTTTGTATATGTTACTTTTAAGAAAAAGATATTTTAATTAAGTTACTTTAAGTAATAGGATAAGTATTATGCTACTTTTCACTTCTAATTTTTAAATTGGAACATATTGCTACAAACATCAACGTGTATTTAATTTTTTATTGTGTCAGAATGTATTTGTATTTTGTTTTCCTTATTCCAGTAGATTAATAATTTTTTAAAATAACCTTTTATTTTCGACTTCTTGATATGCTCGCGTCCCCCTAGGGTCCTCGCCCCACAGTTTGAGAATCACTAATATAAATAAAAATAAAATCTAAAAGTCTGTAGTCTTCTAGACTCTAATCTTCCGTCGATTCAGAAAATGTAAAGTTCATCATTGAAATATCTGATTATTTTTTCTTGGACTAGATTTCCATTATATATATAGATAATGTTTCCTCTCAACAATCTTAAAATCTCAGCAATCTTACCTCAACTTTTACAATATTTGATGGCATGCTAGATCATGCATTCTAAAATGATATTCTAAGAAGTATATTCTTATTCACGAGATCATTCAGCAGTTCATTAAAATTTACAAAACTTAAGTGCTTTCCAAGTTGAAGGGCTTATTGGAAAAATCCATCTTAACTGAAGCTACGATTTAAAAACAACTGAGTTGCCTGGTTTCTTAAAACGTGAGATATCCAACACATTTAATAAATGGGAAAATAATCCATACTATCTGTCAGAGGGCTTATTGTTGTCCAAACACGACCTGCTTCTAGAGATGGCTGTTTTCCGAGAAGGTTTGGAAAGAAACTAGAAACTTAAGTGTGCTACAAATATCGGATTTATTTAATGGAGATTGTCACACACTGAATTAGAGAATTAGTGAAACTATTAAAAAAAGGAAATTTGAGACATTTAAGGGAAAAGTAAAAGACTGTCTTTAAATGTCATTTTTATTTAATTTCTAAAACTATTCATCATTGATTTATGGGAGATTGTAATATGACACAGTGAAGTAGGTAGCGGAAAAAGTTATCTACAATTCTTATTCGTAAGTTGATTGCTTCTAATAATTTCTTAGGAGGGGGGGGGACATTTCAGGTGACCAGAGGCCAAAATGACGAGGCCCGTAGCCAATAGTCCTCGTGTTCCTGTATAGTGCAACGTTAATATAACACTCACTCTAATCATTGCCTCTTGCTTAGAATCAAATGTTGGTAGAATGGTAAGAAGAAAGCTTTAAAAATAATGGTTGATTGACTAATTTTCTTACAAATAGAAAATAATATTCTCATATTATAACTTTAACTTACTTAAAAGTGTGAATTCTTCAATTATTTTGAAAAAAAAAGGTTTGTTAAGTTTGGCAGGTTTTACAAATTAAAGCTTTATGCATTATTTTAATTTGTATTAAATACAAGGATTTATCAAGTTAACTTAAGCTACACTAATTTAAAGAAACAATGTGGATAAGATTTAGTTTTGATTAAATATGTTATTGCTGAAAAACTACTATTATAAATTTAATCTTAATTTAAAGATTTAATTTCAATGAAAATAAGACTACATGTCTAGATTATTGGTAGCATAATAATGTTTATTGACAAGACAAATTAATTTTACTAAACGGATAATTATTTTTAGCCATGAGGAAGGTAGCACAACTAGTTCGTGAGATTCTTTTTGAATATTCAACATAAAAAACATGAGAAAAAACTTAATTTTACATTTAATGATTACATTTTAAATAATCTTTTAGAAAGTATGAAGCAATTTTTCAATTTGTATCTCTCCTTACAGTGGAATTTAATAAAATAAGCCTTTTTGAAATAGTTTTTTAATGAAGTTATAATTGTCGACTTACGACAGAAAGGAATATATATATATATAATCCTACTAATGTTTCAAGATTTATTTTTATGTTAGTAAAAAAAAAATCAAAACTAAAACTTCGAATTCTAATTTAATGATTTTCCTACCATTATTAAGTTATAAAGCTTATAAAAAAAACTAAGAACTTCTAAACCAACAAGAATCTATCATATGAATGATTTTGTTAAATAAAGTTTTATTTTTTCATTTTTTTATATTGATATTTTAAGCCGACAAAGTGTTTCTTATGTGATACATCGTCTCAAACGATTTAATTTTCAATCTTGAAAAAAAACTGCTATTTTTTATGTAAATATCTATACGTTCCCCGATCTGTTCACTGCGGATTATTCTCCCCTTCAATGGGGATTTTTCTTTCGGGAAGAATTTAGTTTTAGAGAGAAGGAAAATACTTTTTCATACACCCAGACTTATTTTGTTCGGGAGGAAAGTACAAGTAATTTGAATTTAGATACATATTACATTTGAAACTAAAGGCAAAAATAGCTCGGTGAAAGATGCCTGAAAAACGATAAAAATTCTCACAGCTGGGAAAGAAATTACAAATACGCAAAATCATCTCATTTATTCTCTTTGATTTATTTGAAAAATACATATAAGTAGGTTTTTTCAAAGTTTCACTTTTATAGGGAAGTGCTAATTTAGGATAGATGTTTTCTAATTTGTGTCCCCTGGGTTACGGGAATATGTATGACTTAGGACAAGTGTGTGTGTATTTAACCTCTCTCTCTCTGTCGTTATTCGTTGTGGCCGAAAGAAGCTTAGTGTTCTTCTGGTGAGAGAGAAAACAAACATGGTGTTAGTATGCTGAAACTTAAAAGATTGCTGTTTCTTGATATAATTCGTTGACAAAATAAAACGTCCAAGGAATAAAAATGATTTAAAGGTGTTTGGCGAAAATCGGTTTTGAAAGTATTATGTATATTTTTTTTATCAGTAAACAACATTAAAGAAATTTTTAAGAAGAGTATTTAAAATTAGACTCTATTGAAATCACTGTCATGTAATTTATATAAATATAATTTAAATGGAGTGAATGTAACCGAAATAATTTTAGAAAGACATATTTCATAAGCTACATGTTTTATTCTTTTCAGAGTTAGGTTAAAAAGGTGTGTTTTAGGTGTTAGATGTTAGAGCCATAAACGAAAAGAAATATTAGTATTGAAGAAGAAGGAATTTTTAGTTGTTTTCTAATGTTTAATTTATGTAACTTATAAGAATATTTTTAAGGGTGTTTTTTGAAGAAGAAAATTTTCACGATAATTTGCACACGAAAATAGGATATCTCCAACACAAGCTAATAAAATTCAATTAAATTTGTAACGCTTATGTTTTGAGGGCTTTAGAGGGTAGCAAACCACAGGTTTTAAAATAGTTACATTTAATCACATAAAACAGCCATTTTTAGCTTAGAACTTAAGGCAATTTTGATGAAAAATCATTAATGTCAAATTCTCGACTGCTTATAAAATATTTATTTCTTAAAATACTTTTTCCCCTGCAGTTTGTGACACTGTAAATCAAGGGTGGGCAGACTTTTCCTGGGTGCGGGCTACTTCTAACTTTTTCAAGGTGTTGCGGTCCTCCCAGTCTCCGGATTGGTTGGCCAGTGTGCCACAAATACGTTTTTTTAGTATGCAGATTTTAGGTATTAGTAATGGTCTAATTAGTAATGCTAAAATGTCTCGGCTGTCCACTGGTCGATCGAAATCGACTTAATGCCCGCCCTTGCTGTAGATAGATTAAGAAGTATAACAATGAAATTAAAATTACATGGATGTCCAATGTTTTTCATTTATGCTGTTTTTCTTAACACTAAAAATTCTGTCAAAATTTTATGAAAACAGTATTTTTTTCAGAAAGAAAGAGTGATACATGTTATTTATTTAATAATTAAGACTCTTAAAGCATATTCGTGTTCTTAAAAATAATAAAATTTTTCTAAAAATTAATTTTAAAAAATTGGTCTCCGAACCTGATCGGATGCCTTAACATGGTTTCATTTCAAATCTAATTTTGATTATCCAATAAATCATGGAAATAAGGTCTTCAAATTGAATAGAAAATAAAATAAAAACATAAGAAGTACTTGTCGAGATGTGTATATAGAAAGTTTTAAACGCATATTAAGCTGAATAACAAGATTTATGCAAATAATTGCGTATCACAAGAAAATCAACCACGATATTTTCTGCTTTAAATTTTTCATGGAAATAATCCATTATAATAGGATAAAATATTTTTATCTTAATTAAAAGCTCTGCGGTTAGACACAGTACAATTTAAAGCTTATTACAGGATATTCAAGAACTCGAAAAGTTATTTGAAAATTGGTAACCTGAAGCTCGCTGCATTTATTATACGTAGATTAAATTACACGCATAAGCACATAATTTAAGCCTTAAACTGAAAACTATCGACCGGAAAATACCTATTATAAATCAAGCCTTGAGTTCCTGGAATTATTCGTAATGAACCAATATCGACTAGATGCAAAACTTTTCATTCTCTGTTAAAGTTTTGAGGTTTATATAAGATGCAATTTGAGGAATCGAACGACTTCTATTAAAATAGGATTTCGAGTTACTATCAAGAATATGTTAACTCACTTAAAATATTTTCGATAAAACTTTTATTACATTGATATTAAATGAAAGTGCCAGAAAGTTAAATCTTGATGTTTTGAGTCCACACAGTGACTAAATCAAATCGCATTCCTTTTTGATATGGAAGTTTTGAGATTTGTTTTGGAATTATATAATTTTTTAGAAAATTCTTTTATACATTGTTCCTTTTGCTAGTAAGACAACATTGTAAATTTTATTTTAAAATATGAATACGTATGTTCCCACATTAAATGTAGTTTATTAAAATTGTGTATTTTATTTTTGGATAAACTTTTGTAGTCCACGGAAATTTTGTTATTTCCTTAATCTTTATAGCTAAACATTTAAAAGATAATAATAATACGGCTTAGATTAGATATACTCAAGTCTAAATATAAAAAATTTCATATATTAATTGAGATGTGATGATTTTTCGAGGAGCAACTATATCTAAGTTTATAAAATTCTGAACGAGCATTCTGCAATTTTTAGATAAGTTTGTTTACATTTAAATAGTTGTGGGTTGTATAATTTACTAAAATTATACAACCCCATATACAAATAATATGCTACTGAACAAGTTTTATGCCCCTGAAGTAAAATCAATCTGTTTTAAAGGTACACGATATATAGTTATCTTCTCATTATATTTATATATTTTCTGATAACATTTTTGATACCCTTTTTATTAAGAAAAATAATAAAAAAATTCTATTCACCTCCTTTTTTTGATAAAATAACAAATGAAAAAAATATTGAGTTGAGTTTCTATTGTGTGAAAGAGGTTTCTAATTTTAAAAATACTTTATAATAAATTCTAGTACCGAAGTTCTATGGCAATCGCATGTTGATAGACATTTTTTCCGGTTCGTCTGTTATTGATTTTTAATAGAAATTAACATCTGAAATACAATCAACTGGTTCGACAACCCCCTTTTTAACATACCCTGTTTCTCCCTATTTTGTTGCAACGAAAGACATAAGTATGTTTTAAGATATCCTCTTAAGAGATTTTCTTGGTATTATATTCTAATTATATATTTCATGCTTACTTCAAATTCTATCCTTCATTTAATTTTGTTTATATTTGATTATGATATTTGTTCACAAAATCACCTTCTAAATTAGTTCTTTTCTCAATTTTTTAGGAACAACATCTTCTACAGCAGATTTGAAGACAATTATGGCACTTCTGTCAATGCAGAATTTGATATTGTTTATTAGGTAATGGATAATTATTGTGTAAATAACATCAGTGTCTGTAAACTTTATTGGTAGCATCTGATTGTTTGAAAATATTACACTTCATTATCTATCTTGTCACAAGTAAAGTTTCAATTGTCAAAGCAAATGGATGTTGATTACATATTTCAGTTGATTTTACATCGTATTTGCATGCTCTTAAGCTGTCAAAGCAAATAGATATTGATTGCACATTTCAGTTGATTTTATATCACATTTGCATGCTCGTCAGCTGCTGTTACAGCAAATATATATTGATTGTACATTTCAGTTGATTTTATATCACATTTGCATGCAGCACAGCTGTCAAAGCGAACAGGTGTTGATTGCACATTTAAGTTGACTTTATATCATATTTGCATGCTCTTCAACTGTCAAAGAGGACAGATATGTGGATCACAAATTTCAGTTGATTTTATATCACATTTTGCATGCTCTGTTTGTGTATATTTGATGTAGATGTTAACTATTAACATCAAAAGCACTAGTGTGAATGTGAAACATTTCTTTTATGTATATAATTAGAGGAATTCGAACTGGATGAAGATTATCGGAAAATGTCTATATGTCTGTGGGTATGTGTGCCTACTCAATGTGATATTTTAATCGTGCACCTACTTAAATGTTAAAAGACGAGGATAGATTTGTGTCATATTGCTTTTACTAAATCCTCATGTATGTAAACCAGTAGCATGATCTCTAAATATTTTGTATATTTTGTCTTGTATAGTTGCATTGTTGTGGAGAACTGAAAAGAGACATGTGAGCAAATTTTGCTCATCTTTTTCACTAACTCATTTATGTATTAATATGCTTAATTCCTAAATTCTATTTTGAAATGTGGAAGTAGATTTTCTTTAAATGCAATGAAGCAAAAATATTTTTCTTAAATCGATCCTATACATATATATATTTATTGCTTTTATATAATTTTATAAAAAGTGAATTTCGCAAGCTGATTATGTACGTATAATCTGGTGTAGTAGACAAAATTACTTTCTTCCTTCTTGACTTTTTGAGATGTTACCAACCCGATGTACTCACTAAGTGTTTTGTTCATGAATTAAGTATATGTCAAAAAATGCAAACTGTAGTGAATATGTATGTTGTTAGTGTATAGTAGTGTTAGTGTTGTTTTGTGTTATTCACACTATCTGATTTCAAGTCTTTGAAATTAGTAGCGTAAAATTTTTCTTCAAGTATTGACTGTTATCTATGTGAGAAATATTTGTATTGATGTAACGTATTCGTGAGAAATAAAGATTCCAACCAAATATTGAACTAATTATTTTCTTTTATAAAGACACGATCATCAATATTAGATCAACAGTTTAACTGTCCAGTTATTTTGATAATTTTGATGCATAAATTGCCAATTTTTTATTGCAAAAATTAAATGTTTAGTACAAAATAAAATATACTTAATAGTTAAAAATTGATACTTCGAATTACTTGCACAAAAAAAATTTAACGTCTTATAACAACTGCATATTCGCTTGAAGTGGCTCAAACTCGTTTCCAGTGTAGTATGTTTTCTAAAAAATAAAAATAAATACAAATGAATACCCTATTAATACTATTAATAATTCAGTAATTCAATTTTGAGTGGTATAACTGGAAACACTTTTCCAACCCAAACCAACTCCACAATCATTACACCAGAACCGTGTTTCCTTCGTAATCTTTTTCATTTA
Source organism: Trichonephila clavata (assembly GCA_019973975.1). NCBI lineage: Eukaryota > Metazoa > Arthropoda > Arachnida > Araneae > Nephilidae > Trichonephila > Trichonephila clavata. Next base: position 96,851 of record BMAO01013673.1, read on the forward strand.
CATCCATTTTTGAACAACCAACTTTGCATTGTCTTGTTGGCTTATTTTTCGCAGGAGTAGGAGGAATATGGGATATAAATCTCGTTCACTAAGACGAGCAGTGTTATTTACATTAAGAGGTCTGCCAGGATTCTTTTGTCCAGAAGCTTCATCATCATTGTTGTTGTTGTTTCTAATCCCTCAGAGATCTAGCGGCAGCTAGATCAGATCCATGATACCGTGAACTCTAGCGAAGTCAAGCACCAGTAGAGGACTTTCATAAACATCCGCCAGAGTGAACCCCAAGCAATCCAGGATGTGATTTTGGGATGCCGGCTTCAGATTGCATTTTTTGCACAATGAAAAGACTTTGCGTCCAGAGTCGAATGTCATGTTTTTTAGATGTCCACTTATATGAGTGTTGAGATTGCCGTTTAAACATTTCTGTCACCTCCGAATTCTAACGCTCCTCCCGGGGTCTTCCTGCTGAACCAAGGATGGGAGGGAGGAGTGAGCCAGTCTTGTTTGATTGCTTTTTTCTTTATAGAGAAAATTTCTTTATATGTTATTTTGTAGTCCCTGTTGAGAGGCTCAGAACAACCTCTTTTAACCAAGATGTCTGCAGCATTATTCCCTTAGATGTTAACATGGGAGGGAATCCACTGAAAGTGGACTTCCCTTCCCTTGGCTAGATTTTTAAGATGGGTTATAATTTGTATGCCCACGAAGTCGCATATATTGCTCCAGTCATCATCATATTTATGTAAAATCTCTTTTGCAGCATGAATTCTAGATTCTAAGAAAGTGATACGTTTCTAATCACATTTTTAGCTAAACAAAAATGATTTCCAGAGTAACTTGTCTAGTAAATGAAAAAATATCTTTTTATAATATTTTCCCAGAGTTTTCAAATTGTAGGATGAAGGGATATTTCTTGATCACAGTGATCTACACCACTCATAGTTGGATTGTAGTTAAAAACATTCGTTAGCTTGAGTATATCTTCTTTTTTATTTTTGAGATTGATCTCTTGTATGTATCATGAATACTGTTCATCAAACACCATCTATTGAATTGATCCCAACTGAACTTTTTCAGTTGTAGATTTGGGTTTGACAAAGAGATGAAGCCAAAATAAATTTCCTCCGATATATATTCGGGTTTAACAATAAGATGCACTCAAAAAATTACTCCGCATAATACTTGGGGATGACATTTTGCAGCAAGTAAAAAGTTATCAGCAAGTAAAAGTGCCTGAAGTTATCTCGGGAATGACAAGTAAAAAGTTAAAGCTATTTGAAAATGTGCGGAGTAAATTTATTTTCGTAAGAGAATAGAGAATGCTTTTCAGGAAAAAACCTCCCAAGTACACGAAAATCAAAAGTCAAGTAATCTTATCAAAGCGATAATTTCTCTATATACTCAAAGTGAATGTGGTTTAAATTTAATTTTTGTTAATAAAGCTAGTTTTTTAAAAGGGGTATATGTTAATTAAAATAGTATGACTATATATTAAATATTATTAAAACACAAACTTAGAAAGTATAATTAATTGAAATTCTCAGGCAAATTTGTAAAGAACAAAAATTCTGCATTAACAAAAAAGATACTGGAATTTCTTTTAAATAAACGATATATATGTAGGCATTTCAACAATAACGTAACGTTCCCTCTTTCTAAAGATATATCTTTAAACACTTCAACAATTCAAAATTAGGCGCTTTCAGTTTCTAGTTTACCTCAAACTTCGATAGTTGAGAAAATATTGTTTCAGAAATGCCAGGTTTCTTTTAAAAATATATTTTTACATAATTAATGAAATATTGCATAAGATATAAACATTTGTTTCCACAAATCTTTGAGTCATATGAAGTATTCGTCAATTTTTGATCTATCGTGGTTCAATGTCTTCTCGTTGGTATGGTGTGGTAGCTATGAAAGGGGATTGCCGTCTCAGGTGTCGTCCTCACCACATGAAAAAAATTCAAAATTGCGTGGTCCATCATCAATAACCCATGTTCTGCTTTTTAGGGTGACGTTAATATAAATCTCATTCACTCAATTATCGATCACAAGTACACTCTGTCACAAAAAATTACAGGACCCAGAAGAATTTGAGCTACTATCACAAAATGTTGCAGAGATGTAGTCTGGTAAGAAATATGCAAATGATTAAAATTTCAACTTTAACAAGACAAGGGTAAGCACGCTATGCGCATATGAGATACACAGCTGGGAGAGTTAAAAGCATGATTGCTCGTGCCGTAGGGTTTTAAGTAAACCTATCGACTTGTATGGATGGTATTATGACTAAAGATGCCTCGGAGACGTAACTGGTGTCAGTACAAATAATTACCGGACTTTCAGAGGGAGCATATACACTCATGTCCATAAATTAAGGATAATGAGGTTCAGACAAAGAAAGAGACAGAAGCAAAACAAATTTGACTTATTTGTAAAGTCTATTTATTAATCAAAAGGTAAAGAGCAAAAAAGATGCTATATGTTTGACAAAATTAATAAAAATTGCGATTTTTACTCCCTGGAGCAAATTTTAAAAAAGAACCTATTTACAAAAAACAGTATAACATGGTTAGTATGATGGTTAATACGGAGTATGTCTCCCGGACGATGCAATACAGGCCTTACAACGCCTACGCATGCTGAGTATCAAATTATCAATCTGATCTTGGGGAATATTACACCACTCATCAAGCAATGCCCTCCGAAGTTCCGGTAGACAGGTGGGAGGGGGTTGACGGGCTGCAATTCGTCGGCCAAGCATATCCCACACATGCTCTATTGGATTCAAGTCCGGTGAGCATGCTGGCCAATCCATACGGGTGATGTCCTCCGATTGAAGGCATTCGTCTACAATGTTTGCACGGTGAGGACGGGCGTTGTCATCCATAAACAGAAATTCAGCACCCATGGCTCCCCGAAACAAACGTACATGCTGTTCCAGAATGACATCCCGATAGATGTGGCCTGCCATCGTTACACTCTGAACATGCAGGTCAGTTCTGGAACCAAGAATAATTCCTCCCCTAACGAGCCATCCTGCACCACCGTAACGGTGTCGTTTAATGTTGTTCTCTTGGTGGTAACGGGTACCTGGCGCTCTCCATATGAAAGTCCGGCGAGAATCAGACTGCAAACTAAACCTGGACTCGTCAGAAAACATCACACAAGACCACTGTTGCGGTGTCCACAATGCATGCTCTCTACTCCAGGTTAATCGCAGGCGACAGTGAGTTGCGATAAGGGGAACACATCTGACAGGCCTACGAGCATATAGACCAATGTGCTGTAAGCGTCTGTACACGATATGCCTTGAAACTGTCGTACCGGTAGCTGAAGAGAGTTGACGAGATAGGTCTGATGCTGTGCTCCGTCTGTTTCTTTTGGCAGTAACTGCCAAATACCGGTCCTCATTCGGCGTTGTAATTCGGGGGCGACCTGTTGTGTAACATCTACTCACATTACCATCATCTTGGAATCGTTGCCAAAGCCAGGAGATGACACTCTGGGCGATTCCAAGTTCATCGGATCCTTCCAGCTGGGTACGTCCACATTCCAGTCGTCCAATAATTCTACCATGTAAAAATCATCCAAATGTTTCCTTTGTGCCATAACTATGCGGTTATTGCACTGAAAGGCTTTTAAAGCGCTTGTGAACAATTTTACTTCTTTGCCACCATTCCTTATATACCCCTCTCTTACACTCTCGTCATTGTGACGTACTATCCGTGCCATCTGGTGGTTTCATGTAATTTGCATATTCTTCTTCAAGATGTGTGTGATAATTCTACAGGTGAAATTTTTATTTTAGAGTTCAATTTCTGTGTGATTCTGAATTATTCTTAATTTATGGACATGAGTGTAGTTGGCCTCAAAGAAGCAGGTCGGTCGAACAGGCGTATCTGCCGCCTCTTCGGTCGGAGCGATACGATAGTTTCTCTGTGTTGGTAACAATAGATCACAGAAGGAATAATCTACTGTCGCTGAGGGTCAGAGCATTCGAGGAACCCAAATACGTGGGATCATCACAACTCACAAGATCGACAACGTCCTCAACAAAAACGTCGCTAGAATCGATTCGACCTTATTTACCACCTTTCAGACATCCAGTGGTGTCAAGTGAAACCATTCGGAGACTGGCCGACGCAGGTAAAAGAAGCCGATGATCATTAAGACTACTACTACTGAGTCCACATCACAGACAGTGTTGATGGGACTTTTTTTAACCTCGAGCATGTTGAAGAGTAGCCGACTGGAAGTGATCTTCAGCGATGAATCTTGATTTAATCTCAATGTTGATGACCAGCGCATGGCGTGTGGATGAGTCCAGGACACTGGTCTCATTTGGTATTTGTTGTTGAGAGGTATGCGGTGATTACACAAGGTATGGAGGGGCGGGAGGGACTTGTATGAACACTCGATCATCATTTTGAAGGTTTGTAGTTACATGGGGTAGATTTTTACATAATTTGTACTGCCTATGCAATCATGTTACCCAGGTGATATTTAATGGCAATACAACTCTCGTTGACATACTTGGAAACTCTAGTCTGGCAACTCTTCCAGAAATGTCTTTAAGGATATGACTTACTTCTATAGTCTGTCAGGTCACCAGAACTCTCAACATTAGAGCCCGTCTGGGACGTGCTTGGAAGGCAACTGCAGCCGTCCCGGAATACTGGCGAAATAACTGCCTAGTTCAAAGATTATGGCACGAGTTTTTGCAAGCTCAGGTGTCGTGCTTGTCACTTGACCATGGTTCACAATTACGACGTCCGTCGCCAAAGGCCCTTGTGTATATAGCTGAACAATGCGACGTTAATATTCACTCACTCAGTCGATTAAAAGTTAAGCGATTCGCTCCCAAGTGCCACTGTTTTCCACGTAGGCGCGCGTATGTGATGTTTGGGGAGAGGGGGGGGGGAAGAAAAGGAATAAATAAGTAAATTGTTCGCAAACACAGTAAAGGTCATTTTGTTGCATTCTAAGGCATTCGGAATGATTTCATGGATAGCAGTGCACAGAAAAGACCGTACTTCGGAAAGACGTATATATACGCCTGGGATAACTAGCGCTTTGACTGAGCGAAACGTTTATATACGCCTGTGGCACTTAAGAGGTTAAAGTCGCGTTGTAGTTTTAGCGTCAAAGTACAATATTATTGAATTCAATACATTACTATTGTATGGAGGTGGGCGCAATGAAAATTGTGATTGAATATTGGGTCGCCAGTGTTGAAAGTTTCAGAAGCACTGCTGTAGCTTCAAAATATTTGTTTTTCGTAAAAAGAGATCGAAAAACACATTTTTTTTCTTAGAAAATTATCACTATTTCACACATTCATTAAAATTTTATTTACCGTCTTATATATATATATATTATACAATTTCACATGCATATACAATAGCATACGTATTTAACTGCTAGTTCAAACTTCAAGTAAAAGAAATATATATGTAAAAATTACACTTGAAAAATAAATTACACAAACTTTATTTTAAATATCTCAGAAAACTTTGGGTAAGGCGGATGAAAAACCATTCAAATCTGCATCCAATATTGAAAAATATCATATGTAATTCGTATGTATATTTCGAGAGAGAGAAAGGGGGAGTTTATGATCCCCTAAAGCAAGCTTAACCCTTCTTCACAGCCCCAAGTCAGTGACTGTTATAGAAAACAATAGTTTTTCATTCTGGTCAATTAACTTTTCCTTTCGCGGTTTTTGTTCTTGTTTCTCAGTTTCAGAATTTAAAAATAAAATAAAATTAATTTTGTAAGATATTTAATATATCTATCATTTCTCTCTTTTATATATTCTTTCTCTCTTTCACGCACACACTAAGAGATAAATAAAAACGAGTGAGAGAAGTTTAATTATCCTTGCATTAATCCAGAACAGGGGTGGCAACCCCCTGCCCGAGGGTCGTATGTGGCTCTCCTTGAATAATTTTGTGGCCCGCGAGGTTCTATACAACTTTACACAATAGGACTATTTTGAACAATATTTTTGTTTTTAGTGTTTTTTTAATAAACAAATAAATACTGTAACTGTTTCTATTTTATCACGTTACTTATGTTACTGCTTTTTTTTTTTGAAAATGAAATTTTCTAAACATAAATCTAAACCTACAGCATCAATTACAATACGCAAAAACACCCATTAAGATCGACTTGCAAAAACTAAGTGAAAGAGTTGAAAAAAAAAACAATATCGCAGTAATTCAATAAATTAAACATTATTTGATTATTGAATTATTTTTATTATGATTATTATATTATCTATGTTTGTACAATAAAAAACAATAGAAACAATAATAACACTTTTCATTCTGGTTTAAATTTTTGCTCTAATAAATGTTTATGATGAGTACAAATCTTATATAAAGATATATATTTTTATATACGGCCCACAGGATTAAAATGTTTTTCGAAGTGGCCTTCGATGTCATTTGGCTTAGCCATCCCTGATCTTGAAAGAAGTTTCTTTTGTAGGAATCTATAAAAATGGTAATTATTCATTATCTTTTAACACATCAATTGAAAAATATTTTTCAATAAACAAAAAGATGATAACGGAGCTTTATTTAAGAGCAGAATCACAAACTTCTCTTTCGAAATACAGATTTATATTTCTTCTTTCTATCTTTTTATTGTTTAAGGCTACGAATTTCAAATATTCCATTATAAATGACAAATTTTTTTCCTTACAGACAATGAGTGAGTATTTAAAATGCATATGAATAAACATTTAAACTTAGTTTAAAATGTTAAACACAAAAACCACCAATAAAGGATTTAAGTTTTTGAAGTTGAAGGCAAATATTATTCATGAATGCATTTAACTTTATTCTTCTGAGAGATAAATCAAATTCAAATCACGATATTTACCTAGCATATAACAACCATATATATATCACTATAAATAGTTCAAAATTTCAGTCATGTCAGTGCCAATAAACTAAACATGTTAATATATGGCAAAATCGTGTCAAGAATATTAGCTGTCCTATCCTCAAACCCCTAATGCAGTTTCCTTATTAAATTCAGTTAAGAGTTCCTTGTGGATCGAGAAATGTACATGTAAATGCCTAACTGATTGCAAGCTGTCTAGAGTCATTAGAGGAGTTTGAATTGCTACCATGAAGTAAATATTTGAATTTAATGAGAAAGCATTTACAAAAGAGTATGAAATCAGAGATTACTCGTCGCATCGCCGCACTATTAAGCTTCGACACTTGATTTGAGTGAAATGTACGCAACCCGTACGACATCCAATGATTGTTACAGCAAGTAAAGTTTTCTTATAAACTTAAGTATGGATAAATATGAACATGTGGGAATGTGTTAATTTACATAAGATAAATAATTCCAGTTAGTAGATGTCAGCAAGTTTTCAAATTTTAGATATATTATGGTTTCTTCGTCTTCACAATTATTTAACAAAAACTCACTCAGATTACAAGGAACGCCTTATAAAGGCATTTTCAAGCGTAATGATTAACATGTTTTTGCTTTAAAAATAAGTTAGAAACAACAACTATTTTTTACGAGAGAATATCGTTGTAATCATATAATTTATTTGATGATTCTGTACTCTGTTGTTGTTATTAAGGTATCCGATACGCTAAAATTGTGAATTTTGCCAAAAATTGCCAAAATTTGTTTATGATTTTATTTTATAGACCATCTTATTAGCTTTATAAAAATACCAAGTTTATTATTTTCCGTTCACTAGAACAAAAACTGCAAGTGTTTTAGTAAAAGCAGATGTCCTTACTTTAAGAAAAATGTCATACTTTAAGACGTTTTACTCGAAATGTGTTTTTTTAAATGTTCAAACGGGGACAGCGAATGTTTAAAAAATGTTTTGAAAATAATTAACTGAAATTTTTTGTTTATGTTTTGTATAATAGAAGTGTATTAACCTTCAGATTTATCAATTACTGTTTTATTACAAAATTTACAAAAATTACAAAATAAAAAGTTTATTATTTTTCATTCACTAAAACAAAAGCTACAAGTGTTTTAGTAAAAGCAGATGCCATTACTTTAAGCATGTGTGCGTGTGTGATTTCATACTTACTCGTTTTACACGAAAGATGCTTTTTTGAAAATACTGAAACAGGGACAGGGATTGCTCAAAAAAGTTTTGAAAATAATTAACTGAAATTTTTTGTGTATGGTCTGTAAAATAGAAGTGTTTAAACTTTCATATTTAACAATCACTGTTTTATTACAAAATTTACAAACCCTTATGTGAATGTATTCACTGTTTTTTTAAGTAATTTCATATAATAACTAAGATGAAATGCTCTAGTTTTTGTATATTTAAAATATCTCTTATCCTGAAGGTCATTTCAAAAAACAATAGCAAAGCAACACATCAAAATTGAAAAATTGAAGATTTGTTCATAAACTTTTTGTATAGAATGGGCGCCGATTATGTAATTTTTTGCAGATTTTTACCAATTTTTTCCCAGTTAAGTAATAATAATTTCTTTTTCTTCTTGATTTTAACACGTTTTTCTTAAAATAGGCGAAATAAATCTAAAAACCACAAAAAAATCTCCAAGCAAATAGCAAAGTTGTCGCAGCAGTCAGCGTCACTAACCACTATACTGGATTGGCGCCTTAGAAAGGCATTTTCAAGCATGATGACAAACATGCTTTTACTTGAAAAACACGTTAGAAACAGCAACTAATTTCTTATGCGAGGATATCGTTATATTCACTTAATTTCTTTGAGTATTCTGTACTATAAATATAATTAGATTGACGCACCCGTTATAAAACCATCTATTAAATATATCAAAGCTTCACAGTAGCAGATAATATGTACTAATACAATCAAATCTCACTTTTCTTGAAAAAAATTTACTTTAAATTGTTTTACAACACATTTTAAATAAATAATTTTTGCAATCTTATGTTCTGCTATTTGACGCAATTCAAAAGCCTACGCTTTATTCATCAACAGTAGAATAACTATATAAGCATCATGAGAATTTATTTACTTCATTCACATTTGCAATAGACACTGCTTAATTTATAATAACAGAAAATAAAACAAGATTATAGAGACCCGGATTTATTACTCTCGAAATCAAGATTTTCCCGTCAATGTTAATTGCTCACCGTTTCTGATAATTACATTCACTTTAAAGCTTTCCTATCTTTGTTAGTTCCATTTTTCTTTCTTTTGAAAATAAACGAGGCAGATTGTTGCTGCATTTGTATTCAAACGAGTATTTGAAATCACTTCTAGTGTGATAAACGGGAGAAAAGTGCGTGATGGCTGGTAATCAAAAAGTGATTAAGAATTACTATCGGTACAATTACACTTATATCGAAATATTATGGGATGAAGGAAGTATTATTAACTAAGAGCTTTAAATAACGATACTTGAACTGTTTCTGCATAATACAGCTGATATTTCGTACGAATTTTGAAAATACCATGCTGATTGTTCGCAATAAGTTAGTGGTAATTTTTGAATATATATATATATATATATATATATAATAAAATATAAACATAATACATTACCCTAAATAAATAGATCAATTAAAAATATAAACACATGATAAATTATTATTATATATATATATATATGTATATATACAGATTGAATTGTTCAAAATGGAAAACTATTCCGTTTTCTAGGGCTGTGGTGAAGGTGAAGAAAAGTTAAACTTGCTTTGCGGGATCCCAACCTTCCCCTTTAATAGAAATTTTTTTTCCATAATAGTCCGAGAGAAATGATCGAAAAAACCAAGTTTGAAATAAGACTTAAATCTAACCAAGCACGTGTAAACTTACATTATTACATTACTGTGTTAAACAGTTTTACCAAAAAGAGTGATTTCTCTCTCTGTATATATATATACAGATGAAGGACAAAATAACACGAACACCTGTGAAATAATGGAAAATATTTATTAATAGGGGGTTGTACCACCCTTTGCCTGAAGTATAGATTTAATGCGATGTGGAATAGACGCATAAAGGTCATGGACAATATTTAAAGGAATATTAAGCCATTCCCCCTGCAAAACGGTCTCTAATTCCGAAAGGCTGGATGGAGGTGTAAATTGGGAACGAAGTTTGGACTCCAAATATTCTTATAAATGTTTAATAATTTTCAAATCTGGAGACTGAGGGGGCCAGGTAAGATGTTCAACTTCATTGTCATGCTCTTCGAACCTTGCTTGAACACACCTAGCAGTAGTGCACTAATAGGAGGGTTGTCCTCTTGAAAAAGCGGTCTCTCTTCAGGGAATACAGTCTGGATAAAAGGATGCACATGATCTCGTAGAAAGCTTAGATAGTGACTGGATTTGATTATCCCATACAAAATAACAAGTGGTCGAAGATCGCGCCAAGATATCGCACCCCATACCATAATGAAGCCACCCACTGCTTCACAGTCGGCAAGAGTCAATCAGGATTATATATAAATGCTTCTCAGGTCGTTCTCCAGACAAAAACGCGTCTGGTCGTCTGAAATAGGGCGAATGACAATTCATCTGATCATTTTACCTGTTGCCACTGCAGTGTGGACCGGCTTTTCCCCAATGACATCGCTTGAAAGCATTAGTTACAGTCACCAAGGGTTAACAAATTGCCACTCTGCCATAAATGTTCCCAGCATGAAGTTCCCTTTTGACACATTTTGTTGAAACGGGGTCCTGGAGATGACTGTTCATTTCGAATGTTATCTCAGATAACAATTACTTGTGGTTTCACGTTACTATGAGCTTCAAGACCCGTCTATCTCTATCAGCAAGCTTTGACTTTCGGCCACTGTTGTACTTTGAAGATGTCGTCTTACCCTCTTTCTTGTACACTATCATAACGGCTGATACCGTACTCCTTGCAAACACCAAAGGTTTGCTACTTCTCTAACCGATGCTCCACTTACACGCACTCCAACAATCATTCCTCTTTGGAACTTTGACAGATCTGACATTTCAACTTATCTCAGACAGTTTGATAGACGCATGCAACTCAGGTGACTGCTGTTGAGAGGCTGATATTTTTCTCTTCACGCTCACTAGGGGACAGACTTCAGTTGCAGGTGGCGTGGCTGTACTGCAGGTGTGAAATACGTCATACTTTTTCACATTTGTTCGTGTTATTTTGTCCTCCATCTGTATATATATATATAATAATAATAAACAAAATGATCTAAAACAAGCAATTTAAAAAATGTTTCCTATGCTATAAATTATTTATGCGATTTATATGAGTCATATTTAAAATCATCTACAAAAAAAAAGTTGTATGTGTATTTAAATTAATTGGAAGAGTGAGAATGGTAAAAAACTGTGTTTTCAGAACACTCATTCTCTAGTTTTCATACTTTTCCAAGAAGTATTTAATTAGGATTATTTACTACAAATATCTGAAAATATGGTTAAGACGTGTAATTTATTATAAAATTTATAGATGTATAATGCATCTCGTCGAGTAATATTGAAAAATCAAAATTTATAAGACAAGTTCTTATACAATGATCATAAGCCTGAATCTCAGTTATTTTTCAATCTTCCATAATTGTTTGACATTATACAGTTATTAAAATTTAATTCAATTAAGTTACTCAATATAACTATTTTTTGCTTCAATAATTTATTAGAAAAGAAATATTGCTTCTATAATTCAAGATTCATGAAACTAGATAACATATTTATCAAGTATGCACTCACATATCGGAAATAAAAAGAATTAAAAATGTGTTATGCATATAAGTGAAAAGTTTGAACTATAACATTTAAAGCGAAATATTAATTTCAAGCAAACACACAATCAATTGCAAAATGTAATCTTAATTAGAAAATTAATAAATTACATGTTGATATTGATGAAAATGAAGCGGTTGATAACCTGGCTAAGGTAGCAAGGCAAATTAACAGTAACCCCACCACTATAACGCTCGTCACACTAAGCCAGTGGTCTTCAAACTGTGTTCCATGGAACTCTGGGGTTTCACATGGAATACTCAGGGGTTCTACCAGCCACAATAAAAAAAACGAGAAGAAATAAGTATCTAAAGCTCACATCCTATCCATAAAAACTGAAAATTTTATATATATATATATAATAACTTTATTATATGCAAAACTTTTAAACTTTTATTATAATATATTAAAAGAATATTAAAACACTTTGCTTTTATATATATATACTTCCAAATATAGATTATGAATATTTTATTGTTTACTATCTCGGGTTCCATGATATAAATTTATACTCGTTAGTTAGCACAATGTCTTGCAAAACTAAATAGTTTTCTAATGGAAAATGCATATTTTTCCATTTGTGGGAAAATCACCTATAATATGAAGGAAAGGAAACAACTTATCAGCCTATCAACAGATTTGATATTAAAATCTTAATTTAACATTAGCAGCGTTTCTAAATTTTAGTTTGCAAATTCATGCAAAATACACGGGGTTTAAACATTTAAATGCCATTTAAAATGTTGTGATTAAGAGAAATATATTTCTCAACATAAGTGGATACAAAACAAAGTATAGAAATGAATTAAGCTCAAGAATAAGTAATGCGATTGCATTTGATCTCAATAGGCCTATACTTTAACAGTTTGTGTGAAGAAAACCAAGCACATATCCTAGTTATTAAATATAATGCATGTATAGTTGACACTTAGATCACAAATTAATACTATTAATGGATAAATTATATTAAAAATTAGATTATTATTTTTTAATAATAAATGCAATACTTTTTTTAATTACCATTACATAAAGTGCCTCTAACGTATTGATCTACTTAAGATATTATTTAGAGATATATTCTTCGAAGTATGTGTATAGAATGGGGTTCGACGAAAACACTTTTTAGTTCTAGGGGGGCACCTTCAAGTTCTAGGGATTACATGATTTGAAAAGTTTGAAGATCACTGCCCTAAGCAATATGAACTAGGTAGCAAAATCAAGACATAAAGATAAAAAATCAAGCTGGAACTCCAAATTTTTGAATTAAATAAAAGTAGAAGCCTGGAAAGCCCATTTAAAAGACTTAGAACGGGAAAATTTAGAGGCTTGAAAATTAAGAACTGGACGAGAAAGTATTCTTTCTGTAAGCACTATCACTGCACGGAGCTTAACACAGAATATTATAGAAGATCACAGCCAGAAATGATAATAAAATGACGAATTTACTTCTGTAATCCTGTAATATATATTAAAATGAGGAGATTATAAAATATTATAATGAGAAGAGTGATTTTGTAATCACATTACGTCAAGTTCATCATGTGATTAATTTTCTGTGCTAAATAAATAAAGAATGACACTGCTTTCCCCAAGCGAGTCGCTTTACTCAAATGGCTTTTCAGTGAGTAACTCTAGATATGAATTAAATACTAGGCCTAAATTTGAATATATAATATTACATTTCTTAGTTGATTGGTTAGAAGTCTATCTATCTTGTTTAACTGAAAGCATTTTTTTAACTAATGTATAATTTATTAGCTTTTATTTAACTTCCACATTAATGATTCTGAAAATAAAAATTTCAGTTATAGTCCTTTTTTTATGATTAATGTCATAGTTAAATAGCATGCCATTTTTGAATTTTTTAAAATATTTTTTTATAAGAATTAAAATTTGTAAAAACTGCTTAGATCTTTGATCACTATGCAATTTAGCTTAAAACACCAAAAATAAAAGTTCTTCATTGATAAATAATTTTAAAAATAGTATGTAAACCTTCGCCCCTATATTGTTATTAAAAAATAATCGGGCATTGCTAAAGAATTGTTGTAGTATCCTGCTCTTAAGGATTTGAATTGAAATAGATTTACTAGCTTTTAACTGGATTCCCTCTACACAATTTTTATCCTTTTAAGTATAGTAATACCCCAAACTTACGCGATAGGTGTGGCTGAGTGATAACCTCGTAAATAGAATTCGCGTAAGTCGGGGTATAATTCCGCATATAAATACAAATAAATTATTTTTAGTTAGGACGAGAGATGAAAGAAAATAATAATTAAGAACAAAATAAACTTTTATAAAATCCTAGATAACACAAATAGAAAATCACAAACCGCAGTTATTTTGAAATGTAGAAGGTTTAATAAATTCTAACAAGTAGTCTGCGGCTCTAAGATTTTTTTTTCACCAGCAAAACTTCTTCGTAGCATGCTAGTAATTTTTTTATTCCTTGTATGTTGGAAAATTACTCTCTTCGTTGATGAATGTATTTTCTAAAATTTGCAGCAATTTTTTTATTTAAACTGAGGCCTTCTGTGTCAAATTACCAATCGTCATTCGATATTCTGACTGAACTGGAGCTAAAGGCTCAAGTTCCTTAATGTCTTGCTCTTGCTCATGCATTTCTGTGAGTTATCAGCTCCTGATTGTGGGAATCCTGCAGTTCTTGAAGGTCCTCACTATCCACTTCTAAATTTATTTGCCCGGTAAGAAAGACAACTTCTTCAATCACATTACAAGTTTCATCTGGTTCTAGCCCGAATTTCAGAGATGGAAAAAAATAGATTTGCAGATGGAAAAAAATAGATTAATCGATGAGATTTGAAAATCGCTTAACTCCAAATTCGCGTAAGTCCAAGTATTACTGCATTTTCAAAGTTTCGTGTTTAATTATTTGGAAAAGAAATTCTTATTGGTAATTTTTTAATCGTTTGCATACTGAAAATGTAACAAAGGAATACTGAATAAGAAAAATGTAAAGCTTATTTACAGTCTATTTTCATTACCTGATGTAATGGTGAGATGTAAGAGATGTTAATGGTTTTATGAGATACGAATCTTTATTCTATAGGATATTTATCTCTATTTTGTTGAGAAGAATTATAAATTACTGTCAATATTATTTGGATTGAATCGTATAAATAAGCATTAAGATTAAGAAATACAAAATTTAATTTCAAATCAAGCTACATTAAGTTTTTCTCAGGTCTATTATAATAATTGTATATCTTTCGAATCTATAAGTACTCATGAAATTGATTTTTTTATTAACATCGCCCTTGAAGCTGAACAAGAGCTTTTGGAACAAGAACCTCGGTCAAGAGACCAGGATTCCTGAGCTATTACACCACTCTTTAAATTTCCACACCACACCCACGAGAAGAATTTGAGCCGGACAGATTTAATGAGATTCAGCCCCTCTTCAAGGGTACTGATGGAAATGCGCATTTGCATTTAACTGTATAATTCTCTAAAAATAACTTTTAATTAAAAAAGTAATTCATGAAACTTGCATGATTTCCTGTAATTTTCTGCCAAATTTTGTTGGATGAAATTTTAAACCATTTTATTTAAATTCCTTAGTAAGTAGATAAACTGCAATTAAATTTTATCATGATATGGTATGTTTTATGTTTGAAACTTGACAAAACCACCGTCTTACTTTAGCTAAATGCATGAGTTCGCAGAAGACATTTCGGAAAAATGATCTTTAATTTTACATTTAAATAGCATGTTTTTTTTAAAAAAAATATTTTTAATGTCTTTTTTATATTAAATGTTTAGTTGAGAAAGTATAGTATTTGATAAAAATTAGAATACATATTATTGTTTTATTTTAGAACTAAATATACTGGATTTCACTATCAGTCATTAGGTATTTCAGTAAGGACACAATCATATCTCTCTATATAAAAAAAAGCTTTTCATGATATTGTAATAAATTTGTTTATACATAAGGTATAGTTAGTAAAAATGGGTCGTAAAAAGTTGAATTTAACTAAAAAGGAATGCAAAGGACAAATTTTGTCAAAAAAAAAAGAACAAATAAAGAAAATGTACAAAAGACAAATTATTAAAGAACAGATTAGTTGAAAATTTACATCTTGAACACAGTTAGATTGAAAATAATATATTGAATAAAAATAGAACTACATAACACTTGTAAATTACAGTTTTACACTTTGAGCAATAAGTATGAACAGTTGTATAATTTGTACAGGGGGATTAGTTCTCCGTTAGGTGGACAAGGGTTACCCCAACTCCTAGTTTTCTTTTAAATAAACCAGTACTTATTAATCAGAATGAATATAGGGGGGATAAAAATGTACACACACTTTGATGGGAAAAACACGTATATTTTATCATAAGTATTACAGAGATATTGAATAAAAATGACAAAGTTATAACAAATATTCAATATGTAATCCATCCGTCTACATACATTTTTGAGCACGATGCCGTTCATTGTTGGTGACAGCTCTCAGAGTAGCTAAAGGAATTGAGTGACTAGCCATTTCAATTTCATTGCGCAGTTCCTCTAGTGTGCCTGGTTTCTTGATGTACACTACGTTTTTGAGGTAACCCCATAAGTCAAGTGGGGTTAAACCAGGTGAACAATCAGACATCATCAATCGGACATCTTCGTCCAATCCAATGATTCGTTATCAGGCATGCACATCTGTATGATAGTGGGATGGATGTTAGATGAAAAAACAAAACCAAACCATCACTAAACAAAGGCCGAATGCATGGTGAAATTAGTGTATCAAGCCTCTCCAAGTTACTCTTCCAATAATTGTACGATCAAAAAAGAAATATTAAATCAGACCCCTTGATGATAATCCACACCAAACTTCAAGTCCCGGAGTACAGACATCTTGCTCAACTTAAAGATGTGGATTTCGTGGGGCTCTCACAATTATGCTTACTTACTGTACCATTTAATTTGAACTTAACCTCATCAGACCACACCATTTGGGAAACAAAATGTGCTTTATTTTCAACCTGCGTGAGGCATCATTCACAAAACTGAGTTCTTCTGTCTGGGGTAAGTGCGTGTAAGAATTGTGGTATGAAAGCTGTCCGTTTTTCTCTGAGGAAAATACGGCCTACTCAAGCCTGTTTCACTTGCACACTGTGAAGTTGATTTTTATGGTGACCGTGTGAATGAATCTAACACTATAACAGACGATGATTAGCTTTTGATGTGAGAGTGAGGGAGAGAATATTAACGTCGCACTCATTAGCAACACGAGGGCTTTTGGCGACGGTAGGCGTAATTTTGAACCATGGTCAAGTGACGCGGACGACACCTGAGCTGGCACCCTCCTCTCCTAACTACCACACCACACCAACGGGAGGACGTTTGAGCTCTCGACAGATTTAACGTGCATCTCTCCCCTACACGGCGGATCTTTAGTGGTACTAGTAAGCTTGTTGATGTGAGTAGCCGGTCTGATCGTCCTTTATGCATATCCTTCATTATTCCATCAGTTTCAAACATATCTCGAAGACGAATGATGCTTAAGAGTGTCGGTGGTTCCGTTCCATATTGTTGCTTCGAATGTCGCAGCACTTCACTGATATTTTTGAACTTCCAATATCTTTTCAAAATTCATTTTCGCTACTCGAAGGTCAGATTTTCTTGCGCCATGGTCTCTCTTTCCCTACAAAAATACCAGCTCCATGTGTTACAGAATTATTGTTGAACACTTCGAAACACTAATGCCAACTGCTTATACCAACATATAGAACTTAAACATATAGCCAATGCGATCTCAAAAACTTATGACTTTAACATATTGCCCAGTCTCAAAGTGTGTATAAAATTTTGATCACTCCTGTAAATAAAACTTCAACAATTTTTTAGGTATAGTTACAATTTTCATATACTATTTTGAAAAATTTGAAGCTATCCCATTATAAATACATAAATTAATAATTCGAGCCATTAAATAAATTAATTTGAATATAAATTAAAGAAGATTTTTACCAGAGTCAGCTGGTTATTTTACACTCTTTATCGGTTTGATATTGATAACAAGCCGGGTTTTAAAACGGTTTTCATCAAAGGAGCCCCAAAGGAATCTCTTTTCTCGTCAACATCTTTTTAAAATATCTTAGTTCATAGAATTGGGGATTGCTCGTGGGTAAGTAAGTGACTGCATGTTTTTGCCTCATTAAGTCGAGAAGTTTCGAATGTTGGATAACGATTTTTGTGTTTCACTTATTTCATCTTTACTTATTCCCGTGAAAATGTTTTGGAAAGCTGGAGGGACATTTTCGTTTTATTAGGAGAGGTTTTGCTACGGATGTAGAAGGAATTTAAAGATTCCATTACAGAGTTGCCTGCAAGAAAAATATTTGTCGTTTCTGTAAATTAGATCGATTATGTTCTCTCAATTGATATCTTGCGTAAGGCCGTCATTTCATTAAAATTTTCCACATGATAATCTTTTTAAGTTAACAGATTCTGAGTGAAAAGTGATTTTATGTTGACACAGTTAAGGTTAGAAACATTAATAATTAATAATATTATAAAATATGTGTTTGTTTACATAAAATAATTGTAGAATTTAAAAAAAATACTTTCTTAAAATAATAACATTTTAAACATTATCGTTAATTGCCATCATTGTGATTATTATTGTTCAACCAATTTTTACTCTAAAGGAAGTTTAAAATAAGAAATATAATAAAAATTTTATATTTAGGTTCTATACAAACATGATGATATTGCATTTTTATTTAAGAAACAGGAAACATTATTCAAAAATCTACTTGAATAGAAAAGTCGACTAAAATTTTTGTTTGTTGAATTTATATCTTTGTAGAAGGATCTATTGGCAATGGTCCAGGGCTGCAATAGAGAAAATAGAAGGCTTTCTTCATAGAGATATCAAGGGAAGAATTTTCACAACTGGGAGGAAGAAAAAGAAATTTATAAAAGTAGTTACTCATTTTGAGACGATGGTTAAAATGCAGTTTTGAGGCTCAAATTGTTCTGTTTTAAATAATACCATAGAATAAACACCAAAAAAAGCATAAATTATTTTAATAATATTTTACCTTCATACATTTTCGGGCTTAGGACGTTTACATCAATTCGATCCTACTGAGTGTAGCATGCAGAAAATAAATTGGATCAAGTTATGATATTAATTAAAGACATTTATGAAATTTGTTTCGTACAAACTAAAAATATTCTTGCATTCTTAATTTTCTTAAAAACTAAGAATCTTAATTTAAAGTTAGATATATAATAAAAGATATACATTACAATATCAGCAATTTTTGTGTATGTCATTTTTAATGGGGACATGGTACGATTTACAAAAAAATCTTTTATTTAATGATTTTTACAATTCTTTTCATTGTAACCTATGTATATGTATTACGTAAAACATTTTTTGAGCTCAAAATACTGCAAAAAACTAATAATTGAATTTTTTAAAAAAAATTTAAAAATTTATAGAAAGGATTTTGAAATGCTACTCCTCCTACAATGCTTTACGTACAAGCATGATATTTGATTTAAAAGTAAATCAAACTATGTATAAAAAATATTGGTATGTTTTTCTTTTACCATGATTGATATTCTTAAAATATCTTTTTTAAGAATGCTTATTGAAAATTCCTTGAAAAATAAAAAATAAAAAATTCTATATTCAACTATATTTTTAAAATAATTAGTATTGTTTTGATTCAAAAATGCCTAACAACTTTTGTTGCATGTACTAACAGCAATAGGCAGACAAATATCAAAAAATTTGGCACAATAGAATAAAAGCCATAGTATTTTAATTGAAGATAAACTTGCAATTTTTAATTTCTGAGATAAATCAACTTAAGATTTTTATTTGTTATGGGGAACTGTGTGTGTGTGAATAAAAAAACCTTAAAGGTATCATATAACTGAGGATTTTTTTAATTTAGAGCTTTCAAATTTTGTGAAATATAGAAAATTTTATAAAAAATAATGTAGGTTAAAAAAAGTTTATTTGAATTTTTGACCGATTTTTGTCAATTAAGCCATATTGCGTCCCTTTATGAAATATGGTGATTAAAATACTATTCAGTAATAGAGTAAACTAACTTCAGACAAATTATAGCTTACATTTTGACTCCTATGAGATATATTCTTTATATCGTGAAAGATAATAAGATAATTATTCTTCAAGAGGGCATATTTCTAAGAATTGCCACACAAATTTACGTAATGAAGATCGACTGAAAAATATGCATATTGGATCATCATAAATAACATAATGATTTTATCATAATCATAATTGCTTATTTATTGCTTCTTCTGTAGTTAAATAATGGTAAGTAATTTATAATTAGTTATGGAAACTCTTCACAAAGAAAAACAAAAATTGGTTTGTGAAAGAAATGACATATGGAAGGTTTGTTAAGGTATAAATACTTTAGTATCGTATTCTTATTGAATAATATTGATTTCTTTGTGATGGTGATTTTTTTTCTAGTTGTGGAAGATTTTTTTCAAAACTTAAAACAAGTTAACAAGAAGGCATAATCCAAAACAATATTCATAACAAATTATTGAATAGTAAATTAAGAATCACAAAAAACTACGGAAAAAGTACATGTTGAAGATACTGTATCATAACATTCTAATTAAAAAGTAAAACTATACGATTTCTTAAAAAAAAAGAGATTATGTACTGCTGAATTTTGTACAGAAGAAATAAAAAAAGCACATAAAAAGAGTATGAAATTGTTGAGTCTATATTGTGATGTAAATTAAAATGACCGAACGCTCCTATCAAAAGTGATGAAGACGGTAATTGGGTTCAGCTTTTTGTTTTGCTTAATATTTTTAAATTTATACAATAACAACTGATTCCATGAGTACAGATGTAATTAGTTAAAAAAGTTATAAGTAAAATTATTCATAATATATAATTATCCCACTTAAACCAAGCTGAATTTTTTCGTTTGTTGTCATGCAATTTTAAAATTAATATCTACGCAAAGATGATTAATTAAGCGTGCATCTTAATAATTACAATTCTAAAATTGTCAGGGTTAACGATTATCAAACTCTTTTTCTTTCTATTACTATACAGAAAACATTTTAGAGGAAAACATTTTTTTTCTTTCATTCAATTCTTTGTAGATAGTTCGTGAGGAAAGGATTTTGAGCTCTGCTACATGTATCTTAAGCTGCGTAAGTTCAAAAATAAATAATTCCAACATTATACTCATAATCACATAATAAAATTTCAAAGAACAATTTTTTTTCACTTTAGTTTATTATAAGCATAATGTAAATTTGCCTTGTGTTCTACTTAATTAAGTTTAATGGGGTTTAAATAAAGTATAGTTAAAAACCGATATTATTGTTAAATAATCTTGGTCGAGAGCTTCAAATAATGCGGCGGGAGGGTTTCTATCTTGGGATGGATTTTAAATAGATGTCAAAGTTCTCATACGGTGTGGAAGTTAAGGAAATTAAGGGTCACAGAGATATCGTTTTTATTTCATGAGTTTGATTTGGAATTGTAAAGTTCATTGTGAGCGGTATTGGTATGATGTTAATAAAACCAAATCAAAATAAATCAAATAAACAGTCGTGAAAGAATATTTAAATTATTTTAGAATTAAACTAATTATTTATTTTAAGACGAATTTGCTTGTCCTACTACATATGTTGTACTTCCACTGATACTTGTATCCAAATAGAAAAGGAATTGTTTTAAGCCCTTGAGCAAAAATCTGTATTTACAGATTGTCAATAAATTTAGAGTGGAACTTTCGTCTATAGTATTAATAGTATTAATCTGGAATCTATAGTATTTTATCTGGAAGATAAGAAATTAAAAATGTCATCCTTTAATATTAAATATATATATATATATATATATATATAGTGTATTTTAAATCTTCTTTCTAAATAAATTATTAAAAAAAAATCAAACCACAATCCAGAATCAGAATTCAAGTTTAGGAATGAAACAGAATTACATACGATGAATGTAATAGAAGGAATGATATTATTCCTTATTTTAAATGAACCGTGGATCTTTACAAAAATCACAACAAAAGCAATTTATATAATAACTTTTTTTACTTCTCCAGTATTAATAAAGCTTCAAATTTTTCATACTCATTTTGAATAGCCGTTTTCAATTTTCATTATATGTGACACATTTGATCTCACAAAATAAGGAAAAATTTTAGTTTAATATTACTTTAAGAATATTAAAAAAAAACTAATTTATTGTGTTGCAATAAAATCTGATAAAAGGCTTTGTGTGTGCAATCGAGAACAAAGGGAGTAAAAGGCAAAGGTGATTTTAAATTCGGAACTCTATGTACACATGTCGGTGTTATATTTATATATATGTTTCTTCTCTTCAAATTTATTAAAAATGTAACATTTTATTTGCTCCCTATAAATATATAGATTTTCTACGAAGAAAATGTGAAAAGGTGCAGATACAGTGACACGTTGACATTTAAAGGCATAAAAGGAATGAGTAAATCTATATTTTGCATTACATTTCGACTAAAGTATATTTCAATTTTGGGTAGCCAGTTTTTAACTAAAAGCTTTTAATATGATCGATTCTGGAAAACAGACTCGTACATATTTCGGATTCACGAGGAATATGATCCTAAAAAATATAAACTTGCTGGAATTTTCTTTGGTCTACTATAATATCAACCATTTTTATTATTTGACTCAAAAAATAAGGTTTTTTGTATTTTTTATATTTTTTTCTAACACTAAATATTTTCAATTTAATAAATAAAAACATTAAATTAGTGCTTAAAGGACATATTTTAGAAAGTCTCTTTGAATGTATATATATTCTTTATTCATTCATACATTAACTTTAACCTTGTAATGCTTGTCGGTTCCTGCTTCTCTCTAATCCCCCTTGTCTACTCTCCGACCCGACTAGATGTGTGGGAAGAACAACTGAAAAATCAGTCGACATAATTCTCTCTAATTATTTTATTGCCACAAAATATCAAGCAAGCACAGTAATAAACCAATTAAGAATGTTGATCAGTATGCAGAGCGTGAAGGTGAGACCCGTTAGCCTGGGGATAATATTACGGACCCTCAAATGATTCCACAATAACCTATACAAGCTCAATTTCAACTCCACCGCGCTCTTATAAGTTACTCTTTAGCTTCTATTTAAATAAGGCTCTCGATACCTGTACTCTCGTGAAGTCCTACTGTTGAGGCCTTGAACGGTAATCTTTAACTGGATTCGATGACCACCGAGTGATCCTGTCTTGGAATTCTTCAACTGATACTTTTACAAACTTAGATTTGCACTCAATAAACTCACGACCCTCCACTCACCATCTAAATCTCAAAACTCGCGAATACAGAATTTATATAATAAACTTAATTTGTGTGTGTGTGTGTGCATAATCACGTTTTCTTACCTTCGGTGAAAGTTGGTTGGTAAAAATGTTTCCCCAGAAGAGTTCCAAAGGGGTTAGTAATAGACACGTATAGATCCGTTCCAACTTTTCATAATAACGACTTAGTAATTTGTACAATGATTACTAATTGGAGATGAATGAGAGTGAATCAACGTCACCCTATAAAGCAACTCGAATGCTGTTGGTGTCGGAATTTATAATTTTCAACCATGATCAAGTGACAAGGACGATATCTGAAAGATAGCACCTCCTCTCTGAACTTCCACAAAAAGCCAACGACAGCACTTAGAGCCTCGACAGATGCATCAGCTTCTCTACACGGCGGATCTGCAGTGGCACGTCAGCCACGAATCCGTGACCTTGACTACTAGACTACCGTGGACACCTTCTCATTGGAGATATCTCTATATTAAACCGGGAGCGGTGCACAGAGACACCCCGGACTCAAGAAATCTTTAAGTCTGGGAAAACTCTTCATTTGTTACATATGACTTTATCAGTATCCTCCTATATAACAGTCTTCATGTAAACTAAAATGGAAACAGTTTACTCAAAAAAAAAAAAAAAAACACGAAAAACAATTGCCGTAATTCAAATCACCAGTAGCGCACACAAAATTTTTTCTAGGGGGGAGTCCATAGTCGAAAGTCCCCCAACTCGTATCATACCTCGAGACGACACCAATTGATTCTTCTGATTTTGTTAACAAAAAACAGTAAAAATTAAATTGCTGGATTAATAATTAGCATTAATTAATAAAATAAATTGTTAATTACAAGTACTTAATTAAAATTTTACGTTATATATATATATACATAGGACTACCATCAATTGGAAAAAAACTCAAGGGCTTTGAGGGGGGGGGGTCCGGACCCCAGGACACCTCCCTTGTGTGCGCCACTGCAAATGACCAATCAGTTCCCCCTTATATAGCGCTTGCGGGTGGAGCTACGTTCCCCGATGATGTACGTCTGCACTATAATGCCAATGATTTGCATATTTCATCGCCCCCAATGCATGATGTAATATTCACATGCTTTGCATGCTTCCTTCAGAGTGTTGCATTTTGTGTGTGGCCAGCAGTGTATATGCTAAGTTACTACTAAGATATTCACTTCAAATCAGAAGGGAAAGAGCTAGAAATAGTTATAGGAAGAAGCTCATTATATTACGCAAAAACATTTATAAAATGTTTGAGGACAGGATAAAATAGGATCATACTTGAGATATGCAAATAAAGCCAGGAAGATTATTGAAAATTATAATGAAATGTTTATTAAGGCTCGTAGTAATATGTTTATTTAAGTAGTTTCAGTTCTAAGCGCGTGCTGCCATGGTACAATCACGAACTCGTGGCCAGCATATTGTGGGTTTGAGTCCTGGTGCTACTGAACACCCGGCGTGAAGAGGGGTTGATGCTCGTTGAATCTATCGAGCTCAGAGTCCTCCCTTTTTGGCGTGATATGGTAATTTGGAGCTCTTATGGTAATCTTAGCTCAGGAGTCGATTTTGTCACTCGACTGAGGCTCTGAATTATGTAATCCATTTCCAATAGCCCTCGTGACTGTGTGACTTAAATATAACTCTCACTCACTCAGTTTTGAGCCCTTTAAAAATGGACAGCAAGAGTTTTTTGTTTTCTCCATGCTCTTGAATCACGTAATTTTTGACCAGGATCTCGAAATTCTAGATGTTATTGATTTGGTTCTCTTAATCGAATAAATATTAAAATTTTAATAAGTTCATTAATCGCTATGATAAAATGTTTCAGAATTTCGCTTTTGCTACTATTTCACTACTTATTAAAAAAAATCTCAGAATAAATGTAGGAAAATTATATAAACACCTAATATAAAAATATCTAAATACTTAAAATATAAAGTTAGAGATAAGACATTTTAATTCATAATCATGCTAAAAATATCATTACAGATATTAATCGCAAAGTTCCGCCTCTATAATGCTAGATTGATCAAAAATTTAGATATCTTTAAAAACAACGAAAAGAAACAAAAAAAAGTCTGATTTTTTTTCTTACATATCCTTTGTTTTTCCCAAGAAAGAAAACAAGTACAGCGGCAAATAACCAGAAACGACATTTATATGAATACGCCTAAAACGTTTCTAAGTGATTACCGGATGTCGTAGAATTTTACTTCCATCAGAGAAAATGGTTCCGGTTACCTGAGAAGAGTCACGAGATCTTCATCAGGCAACAAACACACTCTATGTTCTTTAAACAGATCTTTCTTTAATTTTTTGAGCTGCTTTTTAATGAACCTTGGAAAACAAGTAGGGGTTTCTGAAATGTTTTCGCTCTTTGTTGGTGATACTATTATCCTAACAACACGAGCTCTATCTGAACAAGAATATGGAGTATAATGATGAAAGAAATTATTTTATATTTATAGCGTTAAGGATGATCATAGAAAACTAAATATGCATTTATTTTTTTTAAATATTAATTTATAAATTTTATAGTGTGTAATTTTAATTAGACCTGTATTGTTTTCTAAAAATATAAACTCCGTAATCCTCTAGAATAAAACAGTTGCCTACTTACTTAGAAGTATATAAAATTTTTTAAAAACCTAAGATTCATTAAAGAAAACATAATCGTTAATAACCAAAAACAGTAAAATAGTACATACAACCCTATATATACGAGGGGAACAAAAAAATAACAGGAATTTATTTTTGTTATTTTTTTCAGTTTTGTATTTTTATTGAATTCTACATTATTCCCCTTCAAAGTATTGGCTATGTACATCAATGCACTTGTGCCAATTCTTTTGCCACAGCTCAAAACAGTTCTGAAACGCTTGAGAGTTTTCCACTGGCTCGATGCTTGCTTTGATTTTGGATCGTATCTGTAGCATCAAGATCTCTTCCCAGCCACAATTCTTTTAAGAAAATTTAGATCGTTCTGAACTTCTCACTCTTCAAGTCACGGCCAAGGCAAACAGGCAAACATTTACGCGATTTTCTCTTTGGTCATCTTTGAGCAAATTTTCTTATCATCTTTGAGCAAGCGAGAGACAAATTTTAAAGACACCCGTCTCATGTACAAGCCTTCGGTTAAAAATCGCTGGACCATGCTCCATGATACGTTCGTTTCAGAGGAAACGAACGTATCATGGAGATCTCCTTTGGACGATTTTTGTGCATTGTACGATTGATTTTGGCAATGATTTTGTTATTTCTTCCTGTCAAAGGACGTCGTGGACATAGGATGTCTTCAGTTGACATGTTGCCGAATTTGAAAAGGGAAAAACACTCTTAGACTTATGATTTTCCCAAAGCATCATCATTAAAGACTTGCCAAAGCATCCCAATGGTCTCGGCTGCAGTTTTCCCGAACATAAAGCAACATTTGCAACACACTCTTCGTTCTCTGTGGTCTGCCATCTCACTAATTGCCAAAGGGTTGAAACAGGAATGCACACAACAGAGCACCACAAGCACACAATCCATTTAACTCAGACTGACTCCAGCTCATAAACGGTCGTAGGAGACCCCCAACTAATACCATCTAACAGCACAACTAGAAACTACAATGAATGCACGCGCAACAGTTTGATTCCGATGAGTTTTGGATCTCCCTCGTATACCAACCACAGAAAGTCTTTGAACATTTTATCATAAAAACACGCCTCATATTGTTCGTAACAAAACATATAAAAACATATAATGAAAAGAAAACTTTATAAAAAAATTACAAGCGAATTTTGGATGGAAGTAAATGTATGAAGGATTTAAAATTAAAAAACTAATTTCTAGCGCTACAAAACAAGTTCGCTGAAGGCACCTTTTATTTTAAATTAGAAAAATTAATAGAAAATAACATGCAACTGAAGAAAACCTTTATATCAATTTAATAACATTAAGTTGTGTAGGAAAAACTCAAAACATGCAAATTACATTAAATTTATTATAAATGCATGCAAAAGAAAAATAAGATAATCATTTTCCAAACAATATCTTAATTTTTCTTAATATATTTTAAGTTTGTCATTACTTTTGCTAACGAAATAAGATACTAAATTTGATACTATTAATTTAGCTTCTCAGTGTTTCAGATCCGTTAGTAAAATGTTAAATAAATAACATTAGAGTTTTTTTAAAGACTTGCATGTACTAGTTTGATATTTTTCATTGCAAAACATGTTTCTTTTTCGTTCGGAATTGGATATAACAAATCGATCGATTTCGGCCAGTTTAAACCAACATTAGCTCAAAATTTAAAGAAAATACTCGTTAAAAAAGTTCCACTCACACGACATTCGACGGAACGGAGATTTGCGGCAATGTCAACAGTCAAAACATCCGTTCCGAAGCTGAGTTGTTAATTAATTTTCCTGACGGGTCTTTAATTTTCATGACATTTTCAGGGGTTTTCCGCCCTCTCTGTATAATCAGAGGACTCGGTGTCAATATGCGAATTTTCGGAGGGTTAATGACAGTGCTCCAAAGTCGTGGCTTCTCTTGTAACAGAAAAAAAAAATCAATTTAAGCGAGTAAAATCTGAAACGACACTTCGCTTCAAAAATGAAGTGCTTGGGAGTTTTATTTTTACAGTTCGCTGGGCATATGATGCAACTCTAAAAATCAGACATTCTGAAAATGACAAAAAAGGTAATAGTTACGTGGGCATGTTAATTATCTGAAGCAGATTGTTGACTGATCCTAATGATTTGTATAGATTACTGCACTAAAAGGGAGTGCTACATTAAACAAACAAACTAATCTTAAGTAGAAGTACATGAAGTGTAAAAGCTTGAAAATATATTTCCTGAAATGAATACACTTACAGTTTTAAGTGCAATAACTAATTACTACTTTAAAATTTTGGGACTTTTTAGATTTTACGATTTTATCGATGTATTGTACATGTTACCGTTAAAGCGTATAATTCAGTTATTTCATAGAATAACTAGGTATTTCATGAAATAACTTGACAAGTCAGTTAAAGTACACCCAACTCTTTTTTTATACGGTAGATAGAAAACCGTGAAAAAAAATCATGTAAAAAAAATGCATGCCACCTATGGTAAATTTGGGGATATGTTCCACAATTTTAAAAAATTGTGTAAGATGAAAAATCTCTAAATATTTTCTCACAAAAAAACCGTGCAAAAAAGTAATAAAAAATAAATATTATATATTTATAAAACAAAAGCTACTCATTTTTGTTAAAAAAATTAAAATTAGTGTACAGAGAAAATTTAGTCTATAAGTACATGCAACATATAAAAATTCAAATTAGAAATAAAACTACTTTTCTTCGCTACTTGATAACAAGCATGCACGTTTATTACGAACTGGATTAAAAATGTTATCTTTAGTAGATGCATGAGATATATGTCTAGCACAAACACACAACTCGGTTTTGATTCAAATAAAGAATTTCATTCGTTATTAATGACATCTGTTGGTGTTTTTGTTGTTACAAAGTCTTATTAGCAAAGTCTTATCCTGTCGTTTTGGTTCCTCAAGTTGATTATATAATTCTTGATATCCTTCTGAAAAAGATAACGTAAAAATTTTAATGATTGCTCTATATCAAGATGTTGAGCAGTAAAATATTGTTCCATATTTGTAGCAAATTTCAAGCCCGCGCGAATTAAATCAGCTGCTAATAGCTGAACTTCACCTTCGACTTCGCCAGTATATCTCGACTTTAACATGTATATATATATATAAACTGTCATAAACTCGTTTAAATCGTCCACATCCAAAGAGCATGAGTCCCCAATTTTTTCTAAAATTCGTGTAAGAACAAATAATTTGAGTAAAAAGAATCATTTAATTCGTGTACCGTGTTATTTCAAAATAGTGTAAAAAAAGGAGTTTCGTATATATAATAGAAGTAAATTTTCGTACTTTACCTAGTTATTCTATGACATAAATACTGATAGACCGTTAAAGTGAAAAATAAACAATTTCAAATTTATTTTATAATTTAATTGATCCTAAATCGCTAGAATCTCTCCATAAATATATTATATTCTTATTGCGGATGATTAATTGTCAAATAATAAGGAAAAACAGATGATATTACTATTTATTATTACTCATATTTCTAACATTAGTTAAAATAGAAAGGGAAAAAAATATGTTGCAGAAATTGTTTTATTTAAATGTTATAAAAAATACATGCTGGGAGAACAACTTTGTGGGTACTTCATAAAAACATTGTGTAAACTTTTTCGTACAGAATTGTAAGAGAATATTAATTTAAATTTTATGTGATACCTTTACACTTTACTTTTCATTATTTATTAGAGCAAAGATTCCTGTGATGATACTTTGAATTGCATTGCATATTATTTTTGAAACAATTACACGTTTTACTATTACAATTTTTTTTTACACGAGTGCTTTTTAAATTCTTGTTCAGTGCCGTAACTTTGAGCTGTTGCAACAGATCGCAGCGTTGTGTCAATATTTGGAACTTCTTCAACGGAAATTAATTCTCGCTCACATATACTGAATTGAGATCTAGAATACAATTATTTTATTCGGCCATCTCTTGTTCCTATTCAGAAAAATCCTTTCTCAAAGCTTCTATAAAGTGTTCAAAAATGACTAAAAGTAGCTAGAACCAGTTCAAAGAACTTTCGAGTGCCGTATTTAATACTTCAACGAATAAGTAATCGGTATTCTAAGGAATGCCTAGTTAAATCGTAGAATGGAATAATTTTATATACTTTAACTGACTTATGTCTAGTTATTTCATGAAATACCTAGTTACTCTATGAAATAACAGATTTTATTCTTAAACGGTAAAGTATACATCATATGCACATATTTTTTTAAGACCACCGTGTTTTGAATTGATGAGTGAGGGAGTGAATATTAACGTCACACTGTTCAGCTACACGAGGGCGTTTTGGCGACGGACCTCGTAATTTTGAACCATGGTCAAGTGACGAGGACGACACCTGAGCTGGCATCCCCTCTCTCCTAACTACTACACCACACCAACGAGAGGACGTTTGAGCTCTCGACAGATTTAACATGCATCGCGCCTCTATACGGGTCTTTTAGTGGTACTGGGCTCGAACTCATGACATGCCTGCCATGATCTGATACCTTGACCACTTGGCTACCGTGGTCACGTTTTGAATTCTCTATATGTTCTTGAAATATATCTAAAATAACTTGCAGCGGGTGTGGTAGCGTAGTGGTCAAGGTCACTAACTCTTGGCCGGCTTCTCATGAGTTAGAGTATCGTACCGCTAGAGACCTACCGTGTAGAGGAGGGGGGCGATGCTAGTTAAACCTGTTGCGGCTCGAATGACCTCCCGTAGAGTGGTGTGGAAATTAAAGAAAGGGATTGCCAGCTCATACGTCATCCTCGTCTCTTGACCATGGTTCAAAGTTACGAGGTCTATCTCCAAAAGCCCTCAAGTAACTGAATAGTGTGACGTTAATATTCACTAACTCAAAATGACATGCATTTATTGTACTTAAGGATTACTTGAGTGCTTTTTGTTATAAATAATTTGAAATTATTTAAATATTTACTTATATAATTTCATCGACATTAATTATATACTTCTTTAATGAATTAGTAGATAATTTTTAGATATTAGAGAATTAATTATCATTAGCATTAACATAAAATAAAGTGATAGATTCCACCTCAAGTTTGTGAAGTTGCGCCTTTTTCTGAAGTTTCGCCGTGTGAGTCGATGCATGTTAAATTTGTTGATGCTCAATTCCCTTGGGTAGTTAAGAGAGGGAGATGCCCTGACTCACACATGATGTATTTAAATGGTTTTTGATCACACTTCAATTAGTGATGGAAATTATAAAGGTAAAAGTGACTACTTAATTATAATATCATGTTCCATGTTACTCGAGTTTATTCTCAATCTAAATAAGATTGCATACAATTCGCCATCATTGAGGAAAAAAAATTAGAATATTTTTTATAATCAGTCTGCTTCTAAATTACTTTATTTTCCGTGTAGAGGGGACCCATGCACTTTTATTCTGTTGAGGCTCAAACGTGCTCCAGTGGTTGTGGTATGACAGTTAGGAGAGGGGGAGGGCAGTTCAGGTGTCGTCCTAGTCACTTCATAGGAGATTCAAAATTGCGAGGTCCGGTGATAATAGTCCTTGTGTTTGACTTGGTTAATATAACTCTCAATCTCTTCACCCCATGTTTCAGTGGATTAGCAATATTATAATTTTACTTAATATTATTTTTATAATTGCACGTATGTTTGATTAGCTTTACTCATAATCATAAGAAATGATCCTTTGAAGAAAATATATATGATTATTCTTTCTAAGTTTTTTTTTTATCTATTATGTCAAAATTTTCTGATGTATGGGGAAGGTTGGATCCTGTAAAGCAAGATTAGCCCTATTTCTCTGTCCTAAATCAGTCACAGCTCTAGAAGACGTAAAAGTTTTCCGTTTTGGTTTTTTGACTTTTTATATGTCTGCTTATATTTTGGTGGGTTTTATAGGTTTTAAAATCCATTTTTATCCATTCTTAGCATTGCAGGAATTACAATTTGTCTTTATTACATTATTATACTATGTATATATAATTCTCATATAAACCTATACTATATATTTATATTTTCATTCATTCTTGTGAAAGCCTTATTCTAACTCCTGAGCTTAGCACTGGTTGTTCAAGGTTGAGTTTTGGAACAACAACGCGAGCGTTTCAAGACGAGCAGTAGAGAGCTCACGATTGTAAGACTTTTCGCTTGGTATCTTGCCATCTGAATATCATTAAAGAATAAAAGACCGGAAAGTCACTGAAGTCCAAATAAGAGCTATTATAAGATCCCACAAAAGTTAACCCTATTGTTAAATAAATGGAACTCTCCGTTATGAGAATAAGCTTTTAATCTTGACATTATTTAATTAATTTTTATTTATCTCAGAGATACACGTGTTCATGTTCTCCTGTGAAGAAGCCGCCACTGTATATGCAGCTTCTTTTGTGATGTAGAGATCTTTTTCTGTTATTAATATACTGTTTGTTTATCTTTTTTTGTGTGTGTGGAAAGAAGTCAGAAATGGGAATGAGTTAAATGTGTTCTTATTTTGGTCTCATGGAATATATATTATTTCTTTTGCTGTCTTACATACATGCGCACTTTGATCAGTTTAATTTAATAAACAAAAATATAAAATCCTAATCTACCATTTTTTCTTCTTTTTCGCGTAAGTGGAACTAAAACGCATTTTAAGGTATTCGAACACATCGAAATGAAAAAATTCGGTCAAAACATATATTTTTTGTTATTTTTATTTTATTGACATAGCTACCTTTAGGCTTTACAAAACATACTTTTTTTCCTTTTACGTTACCTAGAGGCTAAGTTACAGTTAATTTTATAAAATTAAAATAAATTATAGAGTTTAAAAAAACCTAAAAAACACAAATTTATAGTTAATCGAAAAAAGTTGTAACTTAATCTTTTAGTCACCAAGTCTGGAAATGGGATCTGAAATTAGTCGCCTGATGCGAGATGGGATCGTTAATCCTGATAATCCTGATCAGGACAATGGAACAAAATTATGAAATTATTGTATTGTCATCGATCCTGGATAAGTGAGCAAGATTTCGAATTAATATGGCCTTTTAAAGCGGGTAAAAATTGAGTTCAAAGATTTCGTTACATACAAGTGAAGCTTATAAAAGGGTGTTTAAAACCGGAAAGTGAGTCTTTAATCTACTAGAAGTGGGTATTTAAATTGTTCAAAATTTATCATGGTGAATTTGAGAACTCAGAATATTATAAATATATATTTTTCTAAAAAACTCTTAAAACCCAATATTTATATTATTTTCTAGAGAACATACAAAAATATTTCTTATTATACGGATATTTTTTGAGTAATGGCATGTTATTTAAATAATGCTCTCACAAAGAGAGAGAGAGATAATGTTGCAGTTTTTACCATATTTACTGGATCAACTCTAAAATTTTTAAATTTTAATAAAGCATTAAAATTTTAGTACATTCTCTAGATTTGCATCTAATTTATTTTAGTAATACTTTTGATATAAGTTTATTACTTTTTTCTATAATTGCTTTGAAGTTTTTCAAAAATATTGCTAAAATTTAAGCTGAAATTGTGATTTTTTGTAAAATTTATATATTGTTTCAGTATTGTTAGTTAAATATTAGTATTTTTTTGCATTAATCCCTATAAAAGCATTTATAGTGTTTTAGTAAGCTATTTTTTTTAAAGAAAGTACCTACTCCGAATGTATTCGGATACCTTAGGCTAAACATTTTGTGTTATTTAATTTATATTTCAATTCAATACATGCATTTAATACATATATAAAGCAATTTTAAGAAAATCGAATAAATGAATCATGTAATTTCAAAGAATAATTTTTGATATATAGGAGTATTTTATATTATTAATAAAAGAACATATTTTCAAGCAACCTATATTTATGTTTTAATTGTGCTTTTAATCTTTAATAAGCTTTTCCTTTTTTCCAGGTTATTGTGAGAGAAACATTTATGCCATGTAATCATTAGTGAGTTTTTGAAAATTAGGGATAATAAATGAATAAAATTTCGAAAGCTTTCAAATTAATCAGTAATTGCATTGCTTAATCCTTTTAAACATTTTCTACTTCTTGTAAATGAACTATTAAAAAGCCAATTAACAAATGTATTTTAAACTTAAAATGTAAGAAGAAAGTATTCTTTATGTTTAATGCATTTTAAATGTAATTCGTAGTAAATGAAAGAAATGTATGATAAAATTGCAGTTTGAGCCATTTGATTGTAACGTAGTTAGAAGTAAACATATCTAGTTTTAGTGGGCGGAAGATTCATATTTTTCCAAAGGTTCCCAAATATTTCTTAGTTTTAAGTTCCTTTAAAGATATGAAAAGGGCGGATTTTAAAAAGTGAAAAAGAAAATGGAAATTTTACACCGTTTCAATTTCTTTAATAACGTTACATTACTCTAAAAGTAGTGAAATGTTTTGAAGAATTCGAGCTAGTCGAATGTATTGGAGTATTTAAAGACATCAAAAATATAAGCATTTAAACATTTTACAGAGTTTCAGCTGAAATATTGTTCTTAAAATTAAAAAGAAAGAAAAACAACAGCAAAAAACTCATTATTTGTTAAATTCTAAATTGATTAATAAATCATCAAGAAATCCTTAGATATCACGTATCATAAATAAGAAGTTCAGTGACTATTTTTGTATTCTTTTAGGACATAAAGTGAACAAAAAAATCGCTTACGGGCAGCAATATTCATGCCCTTATTAAAATAAGAGATTTAAAACTTCTCACTATTTTTTTCTATTCTATATCTTGTTAGCGATGATCCTTAAGGAATCAAAATGCAAAAAAAAATCATAAAGAAAAGTTTTGTTTAACTTTGGGGAAATAAGCTTCTCTTTTTGTTTTTATATGAACTAGCCCCCCCCCCTCCGACACACGTGCGCACCCACCCTTCTGAAATATTTGAACTTAAGGATAATTTGTGTTTAAAATATTCGATTACCCTAAAATCGTGAATTTCGCCAAAAAATTGAACATTTTTTTATGATTTTATTTTATAGGCCATCTTTTAGCTTTATAAAAATACTACGTTTATTATTTTCCGTTCACTAGACAAAAACAACAAGTGTTTTAGTAAAAGCAGATGTCATTACTTTAAGCAATAAGTCATACTTTAAAAAAACGTTTTACTCGAATTCTGCTTTTTTAAATGCTCAAACGGGGACAGCGATTTCTGAAAAAAAGTTTTAAAAATAATTAACTGAAACTTTTTGTGCATGTTTTGTATAATATGCTTTATCCTTCAGATTTATCAATCACTGTTTTATTATAAAATTTACAGTCCCTTATATGGATATAATTTCTGTTTTTTTAAACAATTTCATATAATTATAAAGGTAAAGTGCTCTAGTTTTTGTAAGAATTAAAATATCTCTTTTCCTGAAGGTCATTTCAAAAATGAATAACATAGCAACACATCAGAATTGAAAAATTGAAAATCTGTTCATAAATTTTGGAACAGAATGGGCCGTGTTTATGTTATTTTTTGTCAATTTTTACCCATTTTAGTAATAATAATTTCTTTTTCTATTCTTAATTTTAACATATTTTTCTTAAAATGTTCTAAACAAATCTAAAACCAACAAAAAATCCCCATATTTCCATTTCTTTAAAAAAAAGTTGTCGCAAGTAGTCGGATATCTTAAATTTTCTTTCGCGTTGATAATAAGATAACAATGAAACTAAACTCTAATGTAGTCACAAGCTATTACAATTTGGTTTACTTTTTATTCGATCTTTTTTCAAATGAAATCGGATACAGCAGTACCCCGAACTTACGCGATAGTTTGTACTGAGTGACAACCGTGTAAGTCGAATTCGCGTAAGTCGGGGTAGGATTTCGCATACAAATATATATAAATTATTTTTATTTGGGGCCTAAGCGGAAGAAAATAAAAATTTAGAGAAAAAATGTTTGATAAAATCATAGATATAACATATGAACAAAATCGCATACCAAACTTATTTCTAGGTAGAGAAGGTTTCATAAAATCTAACAAAGGGTCTGCGAGATCAAAAGTTTTTTTCCTCCAACAAAATTTCTTTGTAACATGCTAATAATTCTTTATTCCTTGCTTTGTGAAAAAATATGCTCTGTTGGTGTCTTTATTTTCTAAAATTTGTAACCTTTTTTCAATGAAACTGAGTTCTGAAAAATTCAAAGCTGTCATTTGATCTTCTGATTGTGAACTGGGTCTAGAGACTTAAATTCTTCAATGCTCTTGCTTCAAGCTCTTGCTCATGCATTTCTATAAGCTCGTCAATCGTCAGCTCCTGATTGTGAGAATCCAGCAGTTCTTGAGCGCCATTACTATCCATTTATAAATTTATTTGCTTGGCAAGATCGGCAAATTCTTCAATCACACTACCAATTTTACCATTTTTTTCTCAAACAAAGGACGAATCTAAAAGATTTTAAAATTGTGTAAAACCGAATTCGTGAAGTCGAGGTATTACTTTCTAATAGAGAAAAGGTATGCATGCATTCAGTTATAAATGAATGCGCATTCAGTAATTCTAAACATGATTAGCAAAATTTGACGTCATATAAGCTTTAGCTTCTTAAAATTGGTTAGAATAAAATTTTTAAATAAAATTTTTGTTCAGTTTAATTAGAGTAAAGTAGTACAATTCTTTAGTAATAATTTTTATGAATATTGTGATAAATTCTATTCATTAGTTCAATATAATTTATTCGAATCTTTAAGGAAACTTGAGAACTTCTTTCCGTCTTTAGAATAAGTTAGCATTTTAAGATATATGTATGTTAATTTAAAAGAAAAAAATTCTTTTTATTTGAAAAGCTAGATCACATTCAAGTTTTCAGGATGTATGTAAGCTAATTTAAAAAATGTATGTTTCTTTTTCTTATGAAAGGCGTATGACGTATTTATGAAGAGTGGTCTTAAGTTTTGTTATTTATTTCTCCAGCATCTACCACTAAATTTGAAGCGAGTTCTTTTGATTAAATCAGATACTCTCGTTGTGTACTATTTTGGCAATTTTCTAAGAAATTCATTTAATTTTACTGAATAAAATTTGTCTAGGGAAAAAAAATATGAAGCACACTTTAGCAGATGAATTATTCTAGTTAAAATGAAACGAAGTAAAGTTTGTTCAGAGATTTGAAAAGACGTATCATATGGAATAAAAACATTTCTGAGTAAATTAATTTCCGAAATGCATTCCATTTATTGATGATTCTATAAATTTACTTTCTAGGTAATCTGCAGTTGGGTGAAGCATGCAAATATACCTTTAATTTTATTTAACATAAAATATATAGGGTGTATCAGTACAGAAGTTACAAACTTTCAGAGTAGATAGAGTATACCTAGACAATGGGAAATCACATAGCAACGTATGGCCGGAAACGGTTTCCTGGCGCAGTAATGAAGACATAAAAATGAAGAAAGGCAGGATACGAATAAGAGAAAATGTGTTTATTATTCTTAGTACAGCAAAAATGCTGAGAAGTATTTGGCTGGTGTACGCGATAGATGATGATGCGTAAACCGAAGCATTGAAGGTTCAGCACATTGGCCCGCTCGATCGCCAGACCTCACTTACATTGATTACTTCTTATGGGGGGTAAGTCAAGTCACTAGTGTATGAAACTCCTGTTAACAGTGCTGGGGACCGTGGCAGTTGCTGGGAAAATCTCGAAGACGCCTGGCATTTCCACTAACTTTCAATCTTCAATGCTCTGGAGATGTGAGGTATGCATCACGGCACGGGGTCGTAATTTCGAGCCCCTACTTTGATGACGATTGTTGTCTTTTTAAGGTATCCGACAACTTGCGACGACTTTTTTTGCGACGATATAGGAATTGTTTGTTGTTTTTTTAGATTTGTTTAGTACGCACATTTTAAGTAAAACATACAAAAATCAAGAAGACAAAAAGAAACTATTATTACTAAAATGGGAAAAAATGGGCAAAAATTTGCAAAAAGTAAATGTTAATGATAACATTTTCAATTTTTCAATCTGTTGTGTATTGCTATGTTATTGATTTTTGAAATGATCTTCAGGATAAAAGATATTTTTATTTTTACAAAAACTAGAGCACTTTATGTTAGTTATGATATGAAATTGCTTAAAAAACATTGATTATATTCACATAAGGGACTGTAAATTTTGTAATAAAACAGGGTGATAAATCTGAAGGTTAAAACATTTCTACTATTATACAGAAAATACACAAAAAAATTTCAGTTAATTATTTTCAAAACTTTTTTAGCAATCGCTGTCCCCATTTGAGCATTTAAAAAAAAACACAATTCGAGTAAAACGCATTTTAAATTATGACACATTGCATAAGGTAATGACATCTGTTTTTACTAAAACACTTGTAGTTTTTCTGCTAGTGAACGAGAAATAATAAACTTGGTATTTTTATAAAGCTAATAAGATGACCTATGAAATATAATCATAAAAAACAATTGTCAATTTTTGGCAATTGACAAATTTTAGGGTAGTCAGATACCTTAATATACTTTTTTCTTAGTTTTTTGCTGAACTAAGGATAAAAACGTTTTCTCGTCTTATTCGTGTCCTGTCTTTCTTGTGTTTTGTGTCGTCACTACTGTGTCAGGAAAACATTTCCGACCATGGATTGCTATGTGATTTCCGATCGTCTAAGTGGGCTCTATCTGTCTTGAAAGTTTGTTATCCTTGAACTGATACACCGTATATGATTTTTCTGCCTTTCACTGAAAACCTGTCATCTTTGAACTACAATTAATAATAATTAATGCATAAAAATACTTAAAATTTAACATACTATTGTTAGAGACTTCAAACAACATGACTTCATATATATATATATATATATATATATATATATAATATATATTGTAGTTTTTTAAATTAAGGAACATTACTGAAAATATGCCCCAAGTTTATTTTATTTTAGCTTTTATACATAAGACAAAAATATTAATATCTACAGAGTTAACAAATTAAATATAAAATTTATCTTAATCTACAATTTTTGTACCTGTAGTCTGAAGTTCAGAATAAGGAATTTTTAAAGTAAAATTGTTTCTTTATAATTCCTTGAAAATTGTATTTCAGTACTTTCTTTTAACAGAATGTACACAGTTGAAATTCAAGACAATTTCTGTCTTACAAATCTGTGGAAAGACTTCCTTTGAATTGTAATAACACTCTATAACAGAAAGAAAATTTACATATTTTATTCTAAGTTATGTGCATATGCAGTTTCGTTCAACCATTCGGATAACTCCTCGTTGAGTCACTTTTTATGCTAGATTGTATTCTCTCTTTCTGTCTATTATTATAAGTAATTCTTTTTCTGAATATTAACTTTTTCATTCCGAAAGTATTTTAATAGCCGGACATTTTGTACCTTTGTAGAATATTGTAAAATGTCAATTCTTCAGTGAAGAGAGGTAATTCTATTCAGAATTTTCTTATAATGCATTTTTAAAATAGAAATAAATATGCTGATTGTATCAACTGTCAGTATACTTTTCAGTGTTGCTGTAATTTTTTAATTATTTCTCTAAAATTTAATACATTTTATTCTTATACCACAAAGTTTAGGGGGCTATGGTTTATTTTATATTTTACTAGCCTTGACTCCCCGCGCGCGCACCACACACACACACACACACACACACACACACACACACACACACACACACACACACACACACACACACACACACACACACACACACACACACACACACACACACACACACACACACACACACACACACACCTAACAATAAATACGAATATAATTGGTGTATGGACCCTATTTTCTAAATGGAAACATTAATCATCAACAACTGTATCTAATTTGATCGTCTTACAATGAACCGTTTTAAAGATTGACTCAATAACAAGATAGGAATGTTTTCTTTTTTCATTTTTTTTCATTGTAAGGGACTGTATAAAAATAATTGCTACTGTTTTTTGAAAGTGTGATATTTATGAACCATATAAATGTTAATCATGAAAAGTATGATATAATAAAGCATTTTAATTAGAAGTATGTGTTTACAAGAAATATGTTTGAATGTAGGCTTGTGATGAAATGTTTGGCCACTGTGAAACATTTCTTCAGATGTCACCAGTGTAAAAAAGACGCTTGAGAAACAGCTATGGAATGTAATTTGATTCGTTTGCGAACGTTAAAACTGAACTTTCCTTTCGTCACATTTTAATTAGATGAAAGGACACACTGAAATATTGCACATAGTTCTTTTATATCAATCTGAAAAACTACGCCGATGCTAAAATCATCCACAAGTAATCCAACATAAAATTGACTTTTAGATCTTTTCAAATATTTCGATTTATATTATATTTTTGTATTTATTTTTCTAAATGATTACTAACAAATTGAGTTAGGAGAAAACAGTACAAAAAATAATAAATATAGATTAAAAGTACGTTGTGTAGGTACAAATCTTTAACAAGAATGTTTATTACTTTCACATACATGTGGCATTTAAAATTTTTTCAATGAGAAATATGCTTAAAATGTGAACACTAAGAAATAAGATATCATAAATACTTCATCATATACACTGTTTAAAAGGAATAATATGAACTCAGCATGTAATTTTATGAATATTTTCTTTTGAAAAAAGCATTCTGCATGTGTATCCTAAATTTTAAATCATTATATGTTACATCTATTCAGAAATAATTTTTTTAAGTGTCATATTTACTGTTTTTTATATTTACGTCTTTTAATAAAAATTAATTTTACAAGCTAAGTTACTAGATGTCTTGAGATTTAATTGAAGTAAACACAAGTATAAATTACTATACACAATCCTACGGAACACGCGTAATTTAAACATCCACGTGATATGTGATTAAGTAGCATGTTTAATCCATTCTCCTGTTTTGTGTATGAGAAAATTTTTTAACCAGTTAACTATTTCGATACCATCGGAAAATGTATATCAACATGCGTCGCTCAAATTAAGCTATAACGAGAATACTCGTCAAACAGAGTACAGAACCTGTTTTTGAGTGGTTCTTTTTTATGCGATTTTATTTTTGTGCGATTTGTTTTGAGTCATTTTTTATTTTTGTGCGATTTGTTTTGCGTGATTTTTTATTTTTGGGCAATTTTTTGTGCTATCTTTTTTTATGCGGTAACTTTTTTCAACGTCTTTAGTGCCACTGTAATGTTTTCTATCAATGTATATATATACACTCTTCAAGACGCTCTGTTTATTTATTGTAAGCAGTCTCTCGACAATGCATGTTCAATTGCTTTCTCTCTACTTGCTAACAGCACTCACTTGATTGAGATGAAACTTTCAATGACAGTGACATTATCAATGATTTGATAGACTAAGAATACGGACAAGAGAAGTACAAGATTCTTTGAAAGCGGCTAAAATATAAGCAGGAATCCAGCCATCCAACAAATCGGAAAAGCATTTTCTAAAAATAGATACCAATTCTGAAAGGAGATTAAAATTCCAAAAAGAGCTTCGATCATACATATCTGGTTATCATGATATTTACAAGCAACTGACCAACCTACAGTCGTCCCAAAAACTTATCATTTACTTTATGGTGCCAAAAAATAAACCAATTTTGAACTAATTCATAACGAATAACGAAAGCGATTTTGAACTAATTCATCGCAGAAAGATGCGTGATTTGGATTACGATGAGTAGCAATGAATTATGTATGTGCATTTTGAAAACTTCTCCATCTATACAATGAAATTAAATGTTTTAAAATGTTTCCATGTGTAATTTAATTGTTATTTATTTTGTTTGGAAGTCCTTTCTCATAAATTTCGTAAATGTTAGACGTATTTTCTAAGCGCGACTTTTTTTATGCGGTTCCTCTCCACCGCATAAATTTTTTTTTTTAGTATGTCGACAAAGTTGTTTGTAAAACGAAACGTAAGTATTTATGAAATTTTTGAATATTTTTTGTCCGGTTTCTTTTTATGCGGTTCCTATCTACCGCACAAAAACATTTTTTAAATATGGAATAAATAATATGGAATTAAGGATTAATTATGTATATATACAAATAATATGAAATTAATTTGCAATGAAATGAATTATTATTTTATTTTGTTATATTCATTTATTTACTTAAATCAACCCAGTTTGTATTATGAATAAGAAAAAAGCAGGTCAAATCATTACTTAAATCTGCTATTGGAGAATAGTTATGTGCATAATCTGGTACAATGCATGATGAAAATTCATAAGTGGAACTCCAAATATCTCGATGCTTTTCCCGTATATTATTTCTATAACAATGTGTTCATATTTGAGTAGGATTACGTTTTAAAAACGTGGATACATTACCCAGGAAATTTTTTCCCATAAGACGTATAGCTTTAGGTTTGTACTATTGGTTTTTCGATCAGACAAAAACATTGCAGCACATATTGCATAGCTTAAAACTATATATATATATATATATATATATATATATTAGTCTGTAATTGCTTCGGTGATGACTAATAAAAGTCAATAATACATTTTTGAAATATAATTCATGCCTTACGGTTCTTTCATATTTATTATTTATAAACTTTTATTTCCGCCTTAACCTCAAATCATCTCAAACATTTTGAAACTAATATATTTATGGTATCCGATTGGTTGCGACTACTTTAAAAAAAAAAAAAAATGGAGATATGGGATTTTTTTTAATTTTTAGATTTGTTTAGTACATTTTAAGAAAAATAGGCTAAAATTAAGAAGATAAAAAGAAATTATTATTACTAAAATGGGGAAAAAAGGTAAAAAGTGACAAAAATTAGCATAAACGCGGCCCAATCTATACCAAAGGTTTATGAACAAATTTTCAATTTTTTCCTTCTAATGTGTTGTTTTGTTATTCATTTTTGAAATGATCTTCAGGATAAGATATATATTTTTTTTTACAAAAACTGGAGCCCTTTATATATCTCAGTTATTATATGAAATTGATTAAAAAAACAGTGATAATATTCACATAAGGGACTGTAAATTTTGTAATAAAATAGTGATTGATAAATCTGAAGGTTAAAACAATTCTATTATTATACAGAACTTACAGAAAAAAGTTCAGTCAATTATTTTCAAAACTTTTTTAGTAATCGCTGGCCCCATTTGAGTATTTTCAAAAAAACACATTTCAATAAAACGCGTTTTAAGGTATGACATCTTGCTTAAAGTAATGACATCTGCTTTTACTTAAACGCTTATAGTTTTTGTTCTAGTGAACGAGAAATAATAAACTTGGTATTTTTATAAAGCTATTAAGATGGCGCATAAAGTAAAATCATAAACAAAATTTATCAATTTTTGGCAAAATTCACAATTTTAGAGTAGTCGGATACCTTAAGTTTTCTATAAAATTGCAAATTAAGCTGCAGAATGTTACTCTTGTTTACTCCTGATAAATATGGTGATCGTGATAGCATGACTTTCCATGTAGAGGGGGTTGCTGCACGTTAAAACTGTCGACGCTCAATTGTCCTGGAGTAGTGGGGAAGTTAGGAAAGGGGGGGGGGTGCCAGCTCAAGTGTCGTCCTCTTCACTTGATCATGGTTCAAAATTCCGAGGTCCGTCACCAGTAGCCCTCGTGCAGATTTATAGTGCGATGAAAATTTAACTCTTACTC
This sequence comes from Trichonephila clavata, assembly GCA_019973975.1. NCBI lineage: Eukaryota > Metazoa > Arthropoda > Arachnida > Araneae > Nephilidae > Trichonephila > Trichonephila clavata. Next base: position 140,241 of record BMAO01013673.1, read on the forward strand.
ACTCACTCATGACAAATATATGCATTATAACATAAAAATGTGTGCTTTTTTCTTGATGAGTATACCATCATTAGCATAGTTAAATTATGAATTTAGTATTATTATTATTATATTATTACACATTTTTTTGATCCTTTTCAAATTTTTAAGTGCATATTTTAGTATCATCTTTGGCACCCATTGAACGTCCTCTCGTTGCTGTGGTGTGGCAGTTAGGAGAAAGGGTTCCAGGTGAGACGTCGTCCTCGTCACTTGACCATGATTGAAAATTACGAGGTCCGTTGCCCATAGCACTTGTGTAGCTGAATAGTGCGACGTTAATATTCACTCACTCACTTGACACTCATTGAAGATTTTTTTTAACCGTTGAATCCTAAAACTAGCATTTCATCAAGTTTCGGATTTTTTGGATCATGCATCCGAATTGACTAAGCTTACCCCACTCACTAATCTGATAATTTTATTCATTTTTTTTCCTCTTAAGTTTTTTAAAATTTAAGTTTTAATGTAAAATTTTTAGAACCAAGTTTCTTCCAATATTCAAAAGTTAATTCTTATATTGGAGAATCTTTCACAGTCATCTTAAATTTAAGGAAAAAAGATCCATGAACAATCTTCAAGAAGCTTCAACTATTATTTATTATGAATTAACTAAATTATGAATTACGAATTTACGAGAATTCATTCAATAATTTAGAGCATTACTATGGCAATTAATCGCATCATTTCTCCCCCAGAATTATATGTACAACTGATTTATAATATTAAATACTTTTAACAGGAAAGAGATTAATTTTTTTTCGCAGCAGAATCTTCAAAAGTAATTCCTTTTTCTCTCATTCCGTAAAAATATAAAATGATTTGTATATAATCAAAGGAAAAAGTTAACTAAAGAAGGAAAAGCAAATTTTTTTTAACATTTTGCTTTTAAAAATGGTAAGCGCACGCACGCACACACACACACACACCACACACACACACACACACACACACACACACACACACACACACACACACACCACACACACACACACATACTTTTGAGGGATTTTGATTCATAATGCCCCTCCAAGATTTCCTGTGACAATTAATTTCTCTCTAGTTTACCCATCTAAAGGGAAATAATCACAACCTTATTTCTCAAAAGCTGAAACTTCAGCATTTCTAAATTGGGATGATGCAATATTTCATCACGCGCTTATGCCGACCAATCAGATTTGCTTTACCGGGAATCATATGATTTTGATATATTTTGTTGACATTTACTATAAGTAGAAGAGATCTCTGGAGCGAATTAAGGCTGCTTTTGTGAACACCATGTAAACTGCGCGTGTTAATGTATTGTTTTGTGTGTCTTATATTTGTGAGTGTGTGTTTTGTGTACCTAAATAAATGTAGATTTAAAAGTACCGAGTCTACTGATCCCTCAAAGACTGCATTCAATTAATTGATTCCCACACGTAAAATGTCTTAATTCGAGTGCGAATAATCACATACATGTTTAGAGGTAGATTTTTTATTCTGTGAAAAATAATACCATAAGAACCGTTTCTGTGGAAACTTCTGAGACCAAAAATAATTGCTGTTCTTAGCTACTTACAGACAAATGGCAAAAAAAATAAGTACTACATGATTAAAAAAAATTATTAGTAGTACTTATTTTTATGTTAAACAATATTGTATGAAATTTTAATAAAAATTTTCATTTGTAGAAAGTTTTTATGAGGTTTAGGAACTTGGGAATGTATAATTTTATTGCAGAATAACTCGTTGAATTAAAATTTATACAGCTGAAATATACTTTGAAAAGTGACTGTATTTCTTAAAAATGCAAAGTTCATTATCTGGATCTGAGATACAGCATCTATAAAATTATACCTAAGAAATAGATCCTTGGGCCATTTCACAAAGTTTTATTGGATACTGAATAAAGTGTTTTTCATTCAATCCTATTACAATCTTATTATGTTTCATAGACAGACGTTTTCAGTTAGAATTTGCACTAGAAACGTACAATTTAATTTCCCAAGAACGTTAAAAGCAATATTCTACAGATTAAAAAGAGAAGAAATAAAATTAAAACATATCACATACACTCAGATATTCATAGCAATGTAGTTAAATATGTGAATATAATTCCTTTTAGATGATATTTTAATTAGAAATTCACTGTACAGAAAATGTAAAATAGCATTTAAATAAGATTGCAACATGTAATCATGAATTATAAAATTTTTATCCAAACCGAAGTAGTACTGAAGATAACTTTAATCTATTTTTATATTTTTAAGCTTCTAGCATTCACAATATATGCACATTGGTGGACATTAAAAATGCATAAAAATATAAAAAATGTACAAAAAATAAAATTTTTAACAAAACATTTAAAACCAATACCTTATTTTCCAACCTTCATTGTTCGGTTTTAAAATTTGTGGCCACTCCATCTGAGTGGTCATGGTCATGAGCTGTTGTTCAGCAAGTCGTAAGCTCGAGTCCTGAATGCCTGTAGTGTAGAAGGATTGATAGACATTAACTCTGTCGTTTATGAAAGTCATCCCGTTGGCGTTGTATGGTTCTTTGCAAAGGGGGTGCCAGGTCACGTGTCGTCAATTGCTTGAGATTCAAAATGTCAAGGTTCATTGCCAATAGTAATCACATTGATTTATAGTGAGGCATTAATAAAAAAATCAAATCTGTGTAAAATTAAAAAAAACACACACACATTCCATAAATATCCGTAACTTTTCACTTTAAAATGTATAGTTATAAAATTATTTATTAGAAATACAATGTATGCGAGACAAGATATGGAATATTATTTTAAATCTGAGAAAAATTGATTGATAAACTGATTGTTTAAGACAGAAATAAGTAGTTTTATAAAATATGCTGTTTTCGATATGATAGTTTTACCAAAATATAATATTAAATTTGGAGTATTTTCTATCTGAAAATAGTTTTGAATTTGGAGTTTTTACTTTACAATTACATGAGAACGACCCTAAAACTTAGCATAATTAAATGTAAATTGAAATATATAAAAATACACTGTGTGCTGATGTACTGATGCTGTGATGACTGATAAATTACCTTTATCATCCCTTAAGAAAACATTTTTCTTAAAAAAAATATTTTCACTTGTAAGCAACATAATCTACTACTAGCACAATTTAAGTACTTCGTAACTTCAAAATACGTTAGAAAAAAATGAAGAAAATGCCAAAAATCTTATTGCAGTCATCATTATGTAAGGACTTGGAGAATATATTCATTTTAATGTACAATTTCACTATCACGTTCTACTCTGTTCATTAGAATCTGAACTCAAACACACGATTAAACTCGAACATCACTGTAGACGAATTTCCTGGTCTAACAACTGGCTGCCATGATATTCCCTCCTCCCAAAATGAGTTGAATATAGTGCCAATATATATAATTATATTATATAACAGATTAATGTGAATTTTAAATATAATTTTAATACAGTTTTGGCACTACTTAAAAATAATTATAGCTTTTCATTGACACACTACTTCATCCATTTAAGATAAAAAAATAATTCATTTAAATATTGTTACTATGTATATCCTCATACTTGCTCGTAAATATTGCATTTATTATGGATTTTAGCAAAATACATATATACAAAAAATTTCAAGCAATTAATATTCGGGAGAAATAATTTTCTTTTTTAAATCAATTATGATTTTGATAACAACATGTGAAAAAAAATTGAATGAGTACCTTCAAGGCTACACAAAATGACAAAATAAATGACAAAAATACAAATTTTTTTTTTTTGCATTTTCTAGTAGCCCATATAATCAAGAAGCTTGCCCCCTCCCCAATTTCAAATTTAATATAACCAATTATTTTATAAGATACTTAAAGTTTCCTGTGTTAAGATTTTAGTTTTGGTTTCATTTGAAACAACTTTTTCATTCTTAAATGGAATTAACTAAACTATTTTAACACAATTAATTCTTTCGGTGTGAAATGGTTATTAACTTCAATTTTTATTACTGAAATCATTTCTGTTTGCTTATGCTTTCAGTTTTTTGAGTTCTCATAGTGACTTTAAGACCAATATTTTCTTTTAAGCATAGTTTATATGACTTGGAGACTTTTTATTTTGTTTTCATTAATTTTTTCTGTTGGGAATATGCCACGGCCAAAATGTTTTCAGGGTGCAATGGGAAATATTATTTGGAAGAGATGAAATACTACTAAAAATGATACATTAATAAAACAGTTTTCAGCTGATACTCTAATGAAACTTTAGACTGCAAGTGTTCCGAATACAAGTCTTGTAGATAAAACTATATATTCCCTAGATGAACCAAACTACATTATAATAAACATGACAGTACTCTACATAAGAGTATTTCAAAGTCACATAATAAAAAGATAAACTTGCTAAACTGCCCGATTTAAAACTGAGAAAAATTACATGTTATGTACAAAATATTTTTAGTCACATTTAATTAAAGTAACATGTGCTAATGTATAACATAAGGTATAGGAAGAAACGTGTTAAAAATTAGAGTTTTACAGGCACTATTATATATATATATATATATATATATAGTTTTTGTTTTATGTCTTTATAAACTTTAAATGTGTTTTTTAATTTTGTAGATGTGTTTCCTATTCTCTAAGAATCTTTTTACTGTTCTAAATGGTCTTGAAATTGTTTGTAGATACTTTCATTTATGTATTCTACAAAAATTAGTATGGATTTAGGTCTATGAGCTCCGGTTATCTTTTAAAATTATTAAATTATTTAAAAAACTTCGTTTTTTTCAGGTTTAGCTATAAAAATAATTACTAAAATTCAACAAGGAAACAAATTTTCAATCTCATACTAACTTTTGTTTCCTATAATCTAAGAAACATAAATCACTTATAAAAACTAAAAAAATTAAAAAATGGATATTTTATAAAATTAAAAGATTTAAAAGATTTTTTTAAAATTGTATGATAGCGAGACTTGACAAACTAACTTTTTATTTTCAGAATCAATTTAATAATAAAATTGGAAATTAAAACATAAGTTACTTTTACTATTATTGTCACCCAAATTTTTTTTTGTAAAGAATACTCTGTGCAGTCTTTAACTGACTCTTTATAAGTAAGCTCATATGCAATAGCCTGGATAATCAAAGATTGTTTAGAAACTAAAATAATACTCCTATCATAAAATTGTCGAAATAAATCGGTGCCAAAAAATGGATGAAGAAATATGTCTCTTCTCTCTGAAAATAGTTGCTCTTTAAACCAGGCCTTTCAGAAACTGAAAAATGCAGCCGATCAATCGCTGTCATCGACATAATAATATGAGGTTTATCATCCAAAGTTTCAGTTTTTACACTTTTGACATAGTTCTGCTTCACTAATCACCACGTTCAAACTAGGCTTCAAAAGGGTTAAAGAGTTTAAATTAATAACTTCAAAGGAGAAAGGCTTAAAGTTTATGCATGACTTCAATGCAAGTAGTTTTTATTTCAATAGGATACAAAAGAGAAGTTTTTTAAAGAACTATTACTCACAATTTTTAGCAAATTTATATCCCGTGAAATTATACATTAAATTTAAAAAACGAGTCAGTAAGTGTGTAACTACTGAAAATTTTGTTACAGTCTATATACCAATGTATTTTTTTCTCCTGAATTCCTGCAAATTACTTTCTCATCTGACTATATAGATTTATTTAAAAGACACAAGATGCTCACTACAGCTAGCTGGGTGACACAGTTGGTTAGGCGTTGGCCTTGAACACTCAAGTTTGCGGGTTCGACCCTGACCCAAGTCGGTAGATTTCCTTGATGCAAAAAATCAACAGCATTCATGTCTTATGATTATGTGGCATGTTAAAGATCCCCGAAGTGCCTTAGTACAATTTCGTATCATCAAAGATCATTATTAAGATTTTCAAAAGAGATAGTCGATGTTGTTAGGATTATTCTTTTTAAATTTCAGATTGAAAGACTTTCTTAAATGAAAGCTGCTTGTTTCATTTTTGAATATTTTTCATCATTTTTCATTTAATTTTATTGCAATACGTCACTATATATATACTTTAGGTTTTAGTGTACAGATTTGAGATCATTTCAAAGGAAAACGAGTTACAGTGCTGTTAAAACTAGCTTCTTTTTTTCACTTTTGCTGTTATTTCTTTATAGCGACCTCTAAAACTTTAATGTATAGTTGTGGTAGAAAAACGGTCATAATCTCGAGCTTGTGGCTGAAGTTGTTTCTAAATCCTGGCTTCTTTAAAGATAGGCTGTGAACGTTAAATATATGTTAGAGGCCCTCACGTTGATATGGTGTGGAAGCTAGGAGAGGAAAGTGCCCTTTCTTTCGCTCTTTTTCGCAGTTTCACCGAGGTTTAAAATTACAAAATCCATCACCCATAGCTTCGAAATGCGATGTTAATGCTCAATCTATCAATCAGTTAATATAAAACTTTAATTTGAAAGATTTTCTTGGTAAACACATACGTGTTCAAGAAATTGCTCTGACAATATTTGTTATGTAAGTTGATTGTTAAATTTAATTCTTTTTAGTGGTTCGCATTAAAAAGTGTGAAAAATTTTAAAACCAGAAATTAATTTTGAGTATCACTAACGTCATTTGTGATTATGATTCAGATTTATAAGGTTAAGCTACAACGTTTTCCATTGTTCAAATATTTCAAAAAGATAGTGGCTCACCTAAATTATTTTATTTCAATAAAATACTTGATTGTATTTTCTTACGTTATTGTTTTTTGAGGGAAAACTGACTCCATTTTAAGGGGGGGGGGTTATATTTCACTTTTGATCCTACGTAATTTTAATGAGACTCATAGAATCAAAAAAGTATAAAGATTTACAATAAATTTCCAAAATATATTACTTAAGAAATATATATATATATATATATATATATATATACATATAGTTAATATTCCCTACTATAGAGAGATTAATCATCAATAATCTTTAAAACTAAAAAAAAAAATATATTATAAACCAGATATAAGAATTATAAAAATAATAGAATTTAAATTATATATATATGGAAGCTGCAGTATTATAAACATTGCTGACTCACTCTCTCTCTCTCTTAGGACAGCTCTTATACATAAAATAATTTATATAAAAGTGGGGTCGAGCATGATTTTTGACCAGCCAACCTTCCCTCTTTCTGTTAATAATACTGAGCGAAATCCTATTGAAAATAATGGATAGAATATCTAGATCCGTTACAAGAAAAAGCTTATTTCCTTAAGAAATGCTTTGGAAGCATAACCTGCGCCTAATTTTAAGAATAATAAACAAGTTATATATTTCCAGATTCTGGACCCAAATACAAACTCAAAAAGTATTGAATTGGCTGAATTGCACTCAGCAAAAGTATGAAATTAATAGAAATAAAATAATTAAATAAGTATGTATGAATATTACTGTTACTTGAGGGACTCTAGGATTTTAAACGTATTTAAAAAATTTATACATATATATACATACACTTTTATTTAAATTTAATTATTTTATGCCTATTGCTTCGGTATACTTCTTGTTTCATTGTTTCAACCATTTCTTTCATCCATAATTTAAAACATTCATTTTGCAAATTGCTTTAAGTATGTTTCCTTTGAGAGCAAAATAGAACCGAAACTTAATGATTTTCAGTCACAACTAATGGCTTAAAACTTTACTTAACAAATTGTCTCAAATGAATGAAGCATTTAAATTATTTGAAATGTCATTCCAAAAATAGAATGTTGTATATTGAGGTCGCAATTCATCACTTATATTTGTCTAGAGGGTTGTTGTGTGTGGAATTTTAACAAGAGGAAATCAGATTTTTATGATTTATGGTTCGATCAAGAATTATTACGTACAGATATTTCATACTGAAACAGGAATTTATATTTTTACTATCTATAAATTGAAAAGTAGGTATAATGGGAAAATATTTTGAATTGAAAAATGGCTATTATGGGTAGATATTTTGGATTGAAAGCCTATTAAAGGTAAGAGTAAGTGTCGATTTCAGTAAAAGAAATAAACGAAAATCGTGAAAACCAAAAAGATGCCCAACAATGAAGCGTTCTCTTTAGAAGGCACGCAACTATAAGGAATAACAACTTTTTAAGACAATGGTCAGTTATAAATATATATTTCAGCTCCGCGCTCTACACATTACGCAAACGTTCTTACGTGTATTACAGATACACTTACTCTACAGAAGTTGAAAGCTTTTGTTTATGATTTATTTGAAGGGTCTGCCAGTGCCGCTATTGTTTGATTCGAACATTATTTCAAAAATTCCAAAGACTGAGAAAATAACCTTGTCTGTTTGGTTGGTCATAAAATATAGAGAACTGTCAAAAGTGTTCGAACATTTTCAAATGGTACTCGAAGTCTGAGTTCAATGATGACCTCGGTTCTTTTTTAAATCATTCATTGCAGTTATAGCTATCAATCACTTTTTCTCAAGAGACTACTTCAAGCTTGAACTCTCTTTGCTAAGCTCTTAGTAGAATTTGAATAAGCATGAAGTAATCTGGAAAAAAAATCAGTTAATTTTAGATATATCTCCGTACTTACTTAGATCGATGACTCTTAGTTTTTCAAGAGAGTAAATGATTCTTAAAATAAAAATTCGAGCTGTTACAACTAGCACTTTGGTGAGAGTTTATATTTAAGGGGACATGGCTCGATTTTAAGCAAACATTTTTAATTTAAGGATTTTTAAAATTTTTTTGGTTGCCTACTATGTGTGTATACTATGTAAAACAGATTTATTGCTCCAAATTTTATAAAAATCTAGCCATTTAGTTTTTTAAGGAAAAAACTTAAAATGTGTAAAGTGACTAAAATGCTACTCCTCCTACAAAAATTTACGTACACGCATGAAATTGGATTTACAAGTACACCAAACTATTTATAACAAAAGTTGTTATGGGTTTTGCGATGACATGATTGGTATTCGTGCAATACTTCTTTTTATGAAAGCCTATTGAAAATTACTTAAAAAATGTATAAATTCTGACTTCAATTATTTTTATAAAAATAAGTATTGTTTTGATTCAAAAATGCATACCAACTTTTCTTACATGTTCTATTAGCAAAAGGTAAAAAAAATCAAAGCATTAGGCACAATAGAAAAAAAGCTTCAGTATTTTAAATGAAGACGAACTAGTTATTTTATCTTTCTGAGATAAGGTAAGTTTAAAGTTTTGATTTGCCGTAGGGATGTGAATAAAAACAAATGTAAAAGCTATCAAAATTTTGCGTTTTTTAAGTGTAGAGCTTTCAAACTTTGTGAGGTTATAGAGAAGTATATAAAGAATTATTTAGGCTAAAAAAGATTAGGTTTGATTTTTTAACCAATTTTTCAATTGAATCGTACTGTGTCCACTTAAAATGGTTCACGTATCAGTTTCTTGACTCTCGTTGCTTAAAACGATATCTATTGCAGCAAAAATACACAAATAGATTAAATCAAAAATTTTTTACTAGATAATATTGAACAAGAATAAGATATATTGTAACAAAGATTAAACTTCCTATTTTTTAATTTCTAAATTTGCTTTTCCACTTACATTATTTTGAATGTTGTAAGAAAAAATTATATAATTAATTGAAACATACCTCTGGAATACCATTAAAAGTCGGGACACATGTAAGATAGATACATTCTTTTGAATGCAGAAAGATTTTGATATGCAAAAGTAATCAATAAAGAGATTCTCGCGATTAATTGGAGGATTTATTTAGTTTAAAATAATTTTTAGTAGTAACATAAATACAAGTGGAAAATTTAATCAGGAAAACGCAGTTTTCTGTATGAGTTTTTAAATACATTTTTAATTTACTAATTAATTCAAGTTATTATAATATTCATCAAATGTAACATTTGTAAAAATTCCGTGCTACGAAATATCAATAGAATAAATTTAACTTTATAGTTCTTTAGATATTTAGATTTCTTGAAGAATGGGACAATTTAAACATTTAAAAGCATAAAAATATATTTAAATATTCAAATTTTTAAAAGATTAATAAGATGCACACATTCATTCACTTAATTTATACGCCAAATGCTACGATAAAATGATTTAAAATGTAATAAATTTGCTATTTCAATATTTAAATGCAAGCATCATTTGATTTTTGAAGAAGTGTACTCTTAGCATGGCAGATGAATTCAAAATTCATTTAAAAATCTACTTTTCTGAAATTTTTTCTCACAAAAAAAACAAAAGTCTGTACACATCTAAAATTTTCTATGGATATTAGTACATAACATTTGAACATAATTGTAAATTAATTAAGTTCAAAAAAATTCTTCGTGGGAATCAAACGCTCATAGAAAACAAAAACTTAATAATCACATGTTATTAAAACATTTTTAAAGAGGAATAATGTCTTCTTTTAATCACTTTCCGTTATACTTTCAGAAAGAAAATTTTTATCATAATCTTCAAAAATTTTAAATTTTATTCTGGTATAATATTGAAATTTTTTTTGTGGATTAACAAAACAAATGTTGATCATATATCATAAGTTCAATAAAAAAACTCAGTAACTTTATATTTCTCATCTGAGTGGTTAATTTTCTAAAAAACATCCAGAAAAATACTTTGTGAAAAATTCTAAGAAATATATTATTAAATGGACAACGAAAGTTTTCTTTTTGTAACAAGAGATTTTTCTGAATCATTATAAAAAGAAATGAACATAACAAGCATTTAAGGAACGCATACGCGAAAGTAGAGTTTGATTTTCGTTTATTCTCTCTCCACTTTATCTATCTTGAAGATTCCAAAAAAGAATTTGAACAGCATGATGAATCAAAACTACAGTTAAGAAGATATGTATGCTGCAAATCTATTTTTAACAACTACGAACGAAAATACACTCTAACCATTTTTCCTTATATATTATCTTCCTTTAATCTGAACATAAATAATTCAGATATTCATTTTTTATTTTAAAATTTCTGCATATGTAATGCTATTCTTTTAGCGCATTGAAATTTTTAATATTATTCAAAGAAGAGTTAATGAATAAATTAGCTTTAATTTTTAAGACTCTGTTAATTTTTCACTCAACGATTGAATTACATGCACCGTACTGACCTGTAGACATAAAACAAAAATGCTGGTAATAACTAAAGAATCTTTCAATTAAAACTTGAAAGAAATTTATTTTCAGATAACTTCGTATGTTATTTATACATTTAAAATTAGATACAATTAAGTTTTATCTAGATACTAGTGTTTTAAATAGGGAAGAATTGATGTTAAGTAATATATGTGTTTGAAATAATTAAATTAACAAATAAATTAAGAAAGAAAAACCTTTTAACTGCATTTTTACTCAAGAAATATATCTTTCAACTCATTTAATGATGCACAATTTATTTGAGGAGTTCAATCAGAAACAAACGGTCAATTTACACATTTAAATAAAAAAAAGGTTAAAGTTTTAGTTAAAATATTCTTTCAAAGTATTAGTTAAAATATTCTATTAAAAGTGCTAGTTAAAATATTCCATTAAAAGTGTTAGTTAAAATTTCTATTACAATACAAACAGTCCTAATTTGAACGAGATACTGGCTCTTTCTATATGTTTCTTTTTATTTAGAAAATTTAATCTGCTTTAAGGCGTCTCAGGGGTGTTAACTTTCTCTAGAGGGCTGAAAATATAAACAATATTCAAATACTTATAACTCTTTGAAATTAAAGTTAAATAATTCGAATCTTTTGCACATTATTTATAAAGGAAGGGGGCTTCAGAAAAATGTAAAATGTTTAAAATATAATCATAGTTTTAAAAATTATAAGCATATGAAAATAAGAAATATGTCTATAAGAAATATTAATTAAGTTTTACGTTGCGCATCCTATTTTCTAAAGTTGTAGCTTTAATTACTAGCAATAAGTTGATTTATAAAGTTAAATGTATCCTTATTGTATCGTAGTATTTTTAAATAAATAAAATAATAAATTATATTTTTTTAAAATAAAAAAAATTACATTTTCAAAATTTCTTTAAAAAATTTCAATATTTTTCAAATATTTTGAAATATAAAAGATATATTATTCTTAAATTAGTAAGGTTTAAAGAGTAGGATATATTTTATAGTTCCATAAAGTTTTATGCTTCAAAGGCTACCATTTTAGAAAATAACGTGCGCAACGCAAAAATTAATATTTATTTCAAAATTATTTAAAATTTGCATTTGCTTATAATTTTTAAAACTATGATTATATTTCAAACATTTTGTTCTTTTTTGAAACCACAATATTTTGTAAATAATGTGTAAGAGATTCGAATTATTTAATTTAAATGTAAAAAAAGTATACCAGTTTGAAAATTGTTTATATTTTCACCCCTCGAGACAAAATTAACACCCTGATCCTAAATGAAGTTACCACTGTCAACTTTTATTAACTGATAAAACTTTAAGTATATTTATGTGTTACAGCAAAGCGTTTTCATCAATCGATAGGTAAACTTTGTATATTTTATTTTAACTTCATTGGAAAAATTAATTATTTGTTATTGTTGCCCTCATCGAAGCAGCATGAGATCTTTTGATGAAGAATCTCATAATTTTGAGCCATAATTAAGGGATGAGAGCGATACCTGAGTTGATACTTCACAATTCTAACTTCCACTCCAAACCAAATAATTTACCTACACTCTCTAACAAACTTTATAGCGATTAGAGCAGGTGTGGCCAACCCAAATGACCTCTCGGGCCATTTCGAAAACATATTACAATTCCGCGGATCGCATATAAAATTATATATCTTTATATTAGACTTGAACCCGTAACAAACATTTATTGGAGTGAAAATTTAAAACAGATTGATATATTATTATTGTTTTCAATGTTTTTCATGAATACAAACATAGATAATATAATAATAATAATATAATGATCAAATAATGTTTAATTTATTTAAATAGTGAGATAATTGTTTCTCAACTCTTACACTTAGTTTTTGCAAGTCGATCTCAATGCATGTATTTGGGTATCATCATTTATGTTGCTGATTTCCATCCGTTAAGTTTAATCACGATTATGTTTCATAAATTTCAATTTCGAAAAAACAAACAAACAGATTCGTAGTAACAGAAGCAACGTGATAAAATAAAAGCAGTTATGGAATTTATTTTCTAAAAGAAATTCTAAAAACAAAAATACTGTACAAAATAGTCATTTTTTGTAAAGTTGTAAAGAATCTGGAGGGCCGCAAAATTATTCCATTCGGGCCACATGCGGTCCCCGGGCCGCGGGTTGGCCACCCCTGGATTAGACACCAGTTGATTCTTTCAGAAACGAAAGAGCCAATCAGGACTGCTCGGATTCTAGGGGGCAGAAAAGGGGCGAAAACTGAGAAATACGAGATAGATGTCAATGTGTGAAAGACAGTAATATCTTAGAGGTAAGATAAAGCTTAAATATATTTTTATCAAACCTGACTATTTTCCTGCGCTATAACACCATGTTCTCATTTTGCTTCAAATACTATAAATTAAAATTAACTATTAAATGTTAATTAAAAATATCATTCCCACGAAAAGTATTTATTTCTGCATCAATGCAAATATAAATGAGTATTTATAAGAGTATTGAAGTTCTTCATCATCAGATATTCGAGTAATTTTTCACCATTTTGACATTAGTGAATTTAAGAATTTTTTTTAATCACAGTATTATTTTTTACTAAGGAGTAGGTTTGTAAGTCAATGTTATTTACTCTTATAATTTCACTATAATATAGTATACGTCAAAGTCTTTTACTCCCATTAAATACATTTATAATATAGGTTAAATTTAAAAAAGACTTTTACATTCAATGACTTCTTTTAGACTGTTTCTATCCCAATCGTATTAGCTAATGTTGAACTATTTATTGTTTGGGTAGTAAAATTGCTGTTTGCATGGAGAGAAAAATTCTGAAAAAAAAATTGGATTTCCAGAAGTTTTAATATTTATTTTTCAATAAAATATAAACAATGGTTGGGAAAAGTAAAATGAGATATAGTGTATTGATTTAGAACAATTAAAAATCACGTATAATAAAGCAATTGCATCTTTATGTGCCTAAATTAATTTTCATTGTCTGTGTATAAAATAATATATTTGTCATATTTAAAGTGACAGCTAAATTAGGATTCGTTGCTTTATGTCTGAGTGTTGTATTTTAAGGTTATATTATTAAAAAATTATAGTAGCATATAAGAAAACTTAATAAGCGTTTTCCATTGTAGATAATAATTAAACTGTTTTAAGCAGATATTGCCTTATTATATATAGGGTTTAGATATTTATATAAGTCCTGAAATTCATGCTGCGTTACACGTGTTTGCCTTTTTAGCCAGCTCTTGAAAACTATTCGACATTCAAGTATTTTCAATAACACTCTTTATTTAATTCTTTTTTTTTTCTTATTTTAATTTTTATGAAAACTCCGAATCCAATAATTTTTCTTTATGTTATTTCTGAACACTTCTGATATATATAATGAACAATACTATATAATTCTATTTATTATGAGAATGCAGTAGATATAAAAATCAAAATGTTAAGATGTTTGTATTTCAAAATGAGCATGTGAAACAAAAAAATTTCTCGCAAGTCAGCAAGTTAATATGTAGTTTAAATTTGATTTTAAAATATTCATTTTCTTTAACTTTTTGAATTAAGATAAAAATATAAAAGAAATATTTAGCTATGTGACATGTTTGCAATACGAAATCAAATGTTTATTTTGAGTATCTAAAATAAGTGTGATTTGTATTTTATATATTGCATAATAAAAACAATACTATTACAGTATATTAAATTTTATTATTTTGTGTTATGAAAATGAGCTTTTTTCATTTATAGTTTTAGAACTGAACATTTTAGGTTAATAGTTTTGGAGAGATTCTTATTTTATTTGTAAAGAATCAGTGAATTATTATGTAACGTAGAATCGATATTTCCTATCCATTTCCTTTCATTAATTTTGTTTCTCCTTTTTTTTCTTTTATTTTAAAGATATTTTTAAGTTACTGTTACGAGTGTTCGTATATTTATTCAAAATTATTTTCTTATATTTCTAATATATTGATAAGGGAAAAGAAGAGAGACAATATTTTAATTTTATATTAACATATTTTCATTGCCTCCATATGTATGAGCTATAACAGGAGTCAGCAACCTATGGCATGCGTATCACAGTGGCACTCTGCACTACTCTAGAAATTTGTCAATTTTTCAGCGTATGGCAGTTGATAAATTTGTAATGGACATTTACAGAATTACGAAAAAACCTAAAAAATAACTCTAAAGATAAATTTATACTGTTATTTTGTAAATTATTGAATGCCATTTCTGGAGAGATTTAATTGTTTGAAGAGAGAAAATAACATGCATTCTGCTTTCCGCTTTTGATTCTACATATCTAAGTAATAAATCTTTCCTCATATGAAAAATATTTGGAGTCCGAAAGGAAATTGTTTAACAACTGAATGTTAAGAATCGTGTCAAATTGAAAATCCCACATTACACCGCTGATTTTGCAATATGAAAGTAAAGCGGTGCAAACACTAGGTTCGCATTACATTTTTTTTATCTTTTTATTTAACTATAATGAAGAGAAATACCTGTATTTTACATAATTTATTTCTTATTTTAATAAATACGTTTAAAAATAAATATCACATTACATAAACAATATATGTACAATTTTATTTATTTATTTGAAGAAATAGTTGCACTTTATGCTGTGTATGTTAAGAACTATCTTTAAATGATGCAAAATTAATGCATAATTAAACTGTAAGTATCTATATTATTGACCTCTATTTTCTAGATCCGTATAAATTATCGCTGGTATTAAATTCCTTAAAAAATGTTTTACTGTGTGGTACGCTGAATCTTATGAGTAGATTGGTTTGGCATGCCACAGCTAAAAGGTTGTTGCTCCCTGAGCTATAACATTCCTTCATCTTATGTCGTGTTGCATTAACAAAACTTATATCACCAAAAATTCTCATACATACAAAATAACATAATGAAACGTAAGTTAATTCTGAGCTGTTTTGCTCACAAAAATATGCTAAGAATTTTTTTACTTCATCTATAATCTAGGAACTGAACGAGATATTTATTGGCACACAATTTAATTCATCTCAATTAGATGGCGTTAAGAGCGTTAAAATACCCAAATTTTCTCCTTTCAAATACCTCTAGACGAAAATAAACTACCTTAATAACCGTTTGCCAATAGCTTTCAGCTCGAAGTGTTTAATAGAAGCTTGTTAGAGGTGCTTAAATAGAAATGGATCCTGAGGGATTTTACCCTAATAAAAATAGAAAATTCTAGATGAAAAATAAGTTTTATTTACATAACTTAAAAATAATTTTCTAATAAATATAACTTTTACAGATTACTGTTTAAATCTTCAAAAAAGTTTCTGGAATTACATTGTATTTGATACTGAGATGTGAACTAATCTTTCGTGTTTTTATTTTTTCAAAAATTGCATCTAAACATTTTCTCTATGAAAGTGAATTATTATATTTCTCTAAAGAAGACACACATTAGTTAGAAATAGTTAGAATTACATACATTAGTTAGAAATAAATATTTTATTATATATTTCTTTCAGAAAGAATACATGTGGCGATGGCTTCTGATATATATTTTTCTTCATTTCTCCAAAAAAAGTTTATACAATTTTAGGTTTTGAAAATGATGTGTTTGAAGTTATTTTATCTCATATATTTTATATATATATTTTGAGTTAATACATAAGTTTGTGTAACGCGTTGGTCAATATGACAATGGAAATCCTTTTGTTTGTATTCAAACATTTGTAAAAGAAAAAGTACGATAAGTTACTTAGAAAAAAAACAGAGCTATTGATCTATAAAAGTATAAAACAGTTGTTAAAAAGAAATTACCTAAGAAATCTTACATGTGTTATTTATTGCAATGTAATATAATATAAATATTTATAAATGATTAAAAATGTAGTGTAATATTAGGTATGATATATCATACTAGAAGAATTTATTATATAAATAAAAAAGTGAAATATTCCATTAAAATGAAATTATTGAAATATAAGTTATTAAACGTTACTGCTTTCAAATATACTGAAAACACTTTAAATATATAGTAGGTCAAATATTTTCTGACAACGAATAATTTCAATAGTTTCAAAAATATTAAAAATTACTGTTTTGGAATAGAATTATAAATATTATAATGAGAAGATAATTAATTATTTTCTTATGATAGAGAGAGAGAGAGAGAGTAATATATTAAAGTATTCAAAGCATTTTCAAAGTTGATTCTAAAGTAGCATTTTAAAATTGGAAATATCTACAAAGACAGGACCCAAATCAAGATGAAAGCCACGATTACGAAAAAACTGCAGATAGAATATTTATAATATTTAAAAGTTAAATACGTTAACTGATTTGAGCACATGTTGGTGAAAAATTTAGACAAATATTGATACGATCTAACTTATAACTCATTTAAACATAACTATTTATCTATTGTTCAAACTTTTTATTGATAAACTATTTTTAGTCCTTAGAAACATGAGACCTAGAAAATCTTAATAATTTTGAAACTATTTTAATAGTTAAGGAACTTCTTCAAATTTAGACACAATAATTCTAATGTTAGTAAGGAGTTTCAGCCATAAATGTTTTTTAAAACAGTAAGAAACAATTTATGTTTATAAAAAAGTTGATAATCATATTTCTTTCACACATAATTCTATTTTTTATTTTGAATTATATTTGCACACTTTTGTTGTGCAAGAATGTATATATTTTGTGCTAAAAATTAAGTCAGCATATATTTATCTGATACCAAGAAAAAAATTCTACTTTTTTTGTAAGCCATAACTTAACTCAGTGACGCAACAGCCCACGGGGACCAAGGCCTACTGTGTCCATTTCAGTATACAGGACCTTAGGTGCATGAGCAGATATTCTGGTCATGTGGTCAGTCTTGCGCGAAACCCCTAGTGTTAAGTTCCCACAAGCAAGCTTGGTACTCATTTATCGGCCCACTGATGGGATGAAAGGCTGAGTCGACCTTGCCCACCCCGGGGTTTGAACCTGGAATTTGTGGTGTGGAAGTGCGATGCACTACCACTCAGCCACTGGGCTTTTTGACAGCCATACTAAATTTAAATTAAACCCTTCAGAAATATTTAAACACAAGTTTTAATATCATTAATTACAGAAGATAATTTTTTGTGCTTATCTGTTTTTGTGTGTGTTTTCACCATTCTTTAACGATATTGAAATATTAGTAATGTTTATATTAAAGTTTGTATTAGATTTTTTTATTTTGATGGTTATCAATTATTGTATAAAATGAGCGAATTTTAACTGGCTCTTTATATCCTTTTGTAAACAGCTTTCAAGTTTTTTTAAATATAAAATACACAGTGCATGGTTAAACTTGCATACACCATATTAAGTGCACAAAAAATACTTCTCAGAAGAAACACGACATTTTGTAACAATGATTCAAAAATTTAAAAATTTTACAAGTATTTCAACTTTTTAAAGTTCCTGCTCTAGTGCTCTTATAAATAACTAAGCACACAATTTTTTTTCTCTAACTCTTCGTAGTTTCACTCATAATTAAGTGCATAATTGATAATACTAGTATTAATTATGCTTCTACAACTTTTTATCTTTTATCTCTCAGTTAGTATGAATAATACTTAAAAGAGCTATATCTAATTTTTGGCATTTAAAAAACTAGTAATCTAAATCCTTACTCCCTGCACAGAATTATGAAACATATACAAAACAATAAGAAAATATTTAAAAACTATATATTGATTACAAATAAATAAAGCTCTTTACCGTTTTAAATACATTACAATTACCAAAATTAAAATGTTGAGGAAAAAGATTAAATGCGTTAAATCAGTCAATAAAACAAATGAAAAATATATATAAGTATAGTATAAATTCTTACATATATTATAATTAAGTTTATAAAGTATTTAAATAACAAAATTGATCCCCAGCTGTTATATATTAGAAAGTAAATTTAGTTATATCAAATAGTGAAAGATTTCCATGGGTTTAAAATGTATTATCTGAATTTGTTCTAAGACGTATAAAATTTTCATTTTAAAATTTTTACTATCAATTTTTTTTTTTTTTTTTGCCGGCTAGGTGGCGTGGTTGGTTTGTCGCTGGCCTTCTGCACCCAAGGTCGCTGGTTCGACGCCGGCCCAAGTCGCTGGATTTTCATGATGCGGAAAATCGACAGCGGCCATGTCGTATGATTATGCGGTATGTAAAAGATCCCTAGAGTGTCTGTTTGGCTTGCATGCTCTCGGCAAAATTAAACCCTAGTACTGGTTTGCATCGTCAAGAGCTCAGGTGCCTCCCTCTGAGGAGGAAATTGGGCGTCAAAATTGCTTTCTGTAATTGGTATCGCCTATATGGTGCAGCGCTAAAGAGTGATACCAGAGGAATGTACTAGGTCTGCGAAGGTTTAAAATACCAACGCGCAGCCCCATTAGAAAAAAAACTATCAAATGTTTCTAATTTTAAAAGAAATTAAATTTAACTCAATTTTTTAAATTTAAAGAATGAAATTGGTATAACTGTTAAAAGTACCAGTCTGATATGTAATCCTTTGTTTTTTTTAATTTGTGAGGGGTATTCCACCATTTTTTCGCCAATACAACTTTCTCTCAAGCAACGACATACATTGCCAGTTCCTATTTTCTTTTTATAAATACTACGGTCTTACCAAACAGAGGTAATCTTTTTATTGTGCATTTAAAAGAGATTATATTCTTTTTTCAAATTTCCTGGTAATTTTTTGTTCCAATTTTTAATTCACAAACTGCATCGAAAATTTCCAAATATTTTTAGCATTTCTTCCATTCCAAGTACCAGAGTGAAGCTCTAACTTGTACTCTGCGTTACGCATCTTATGCATGTTTGAAGTACCTCAATTGACGCCAGTCTTCGACAGATAGGCATAATTTTCTCGTCTAATGAGTCTCATTCAAGAGTGTCTTCACATGCTTTCCGTTGGGACCCTGTATATCACCACGAATTAGAGTAGCCTGGTAAAAGCAACAAAGGTCTGTCACTGTTGTGGATTTAAAATATTGAGATTTTTGATCGAACGCGTGTTTTAGTTTCGATTTTCGCTTTGTGTGACGTACTGTTAAAAAATTCAAAAACCTCTTATAAAATAATATAGCTAGATGTACTAAATTTTGTACTCATACTTAGAAAAGCCACGCAATAGAATAAAGCAGTGAAAAATAATTTGGGGTTTTGTTCATTTTTAGGATTATGCGTCCTCTTGAACGTGTTTTATTTCTACTTTGACGCATTAAATTATATTTTATGTTTCTCTAATGGAATTTTCATCTGGGTAAAAGAGCTTAAAAATAACCGATTAAATTGCTTGAATTATTTGATTGCTCGTTTATACTGAATGCGTTAGATTATTACGAGTTTTCCGATATATATATCGATAAGTAGATGTTATTCTCTTTATTAAAAGTAGCCCTGGTATATAGCCTGGTGATTATGGTCATAGACTCGTGGCCGAAGTGTCAAGGGTTTGAGTCCTGTTGCCATTGAAGATCTGCCATGTATTGGGAATCGATGCTCAATGTCCTTCCGTTGGAGAGAGAGATACTGGCTCAGGTGTCGCCTTCGTCACTTGACCACGGCTTAAAATCCTGATTTCCGTTGTCAATAGCTTTCGTGTTGTTTTATAGTGCGACGTTAATAATCACTCATACTCTCAACGTTAATAACCACTCACGTTAATAATCACTCACACTCTTCAATGTTAATAATCACTCACGTTAATAATCACTCACTCACTCACTCAGAAAATTAAACATGGTCGAAGGGAATATTACTGTGAAATAGGAAATATGAATCAGATTTCCTTGATGTTCATGTATTTGAAATTTTCTGCACTGAAAAGGAGTTCAACCTAGGAAAAACGATAGAAGTTTGTGTATTTTCTAAGGAAGTAAAGCTATGAAAAAATTTTTAAAAAAACATGTGAAGTACTTATTGGTATTAGGTAGTAAGTTTTATTTTATTTAAAAAAATAATTTTAAGCGAATGATTACAGTTGAATATTTACAGGATTATATGTATTTGTATGAAATCATAAGTGTAGAAAGAGTGTCAGGCAAATACTTCCGAGAAAAATTTTTATTTACAAAAAATCCAAGTTTGAAATTCTAGTTTTGGTCACCATACTTAATTTAGTTTTGAGCAAAAACTTCAGAATCCCCCCCCCCCCAAAAGAAGCATATGATTTTATTCGAAACAAATTACGATACTATTGTATTATTGAAAATAAAATAATATTTTAAATAAAAAAACCTATTTATATTGATATTCTCTCTCTCAAAGTGTGATTCTTCTTATGTTTATGCCAGGAAATTTGATATTTCCTTCTGAGTAAAACCTGAAATATAAATTAATGATGATATCTGAAATTTATATCAGGTAGTTATTTTTAAATTTTCATAATTTATATTTGATCAAAATCCTTTGACTTAACCTTATACACGTATGATTTGAAACAAATATATTTAATATTTTCTAAGGAGTCAACTCTTTTAGAAGTTTTGAGCTTGAATATATGAAATTCAATATGTAAATTTATGCAAATTTAATTTCATGTAAATTTTTTTAGGCTGTGGTTTTTTATATTACTATCGAAACTACTTTAAAATAGGCAAGGCAATTGAAATAAAATGCTTTATTATTAGTTCATTATTTTTCATGGAAAAATAATAAGACCATTTTTGTTTCTTATTTTGTTCCAGTGTATACAATTAAAATTTTATTTTTTTATGTAAGCTGTTGCTTAGAAAAATTGAAAGTATGTCTGATAAGTGTTGGAAAATAAGGTTTTAAATGAAAAATTAAAGATATAAGTTTTGAAAAAAAATTTTAAAAATTTTATATAAAATATCTTTTGGGGCTTTTAATACTTTCTTTCAAATCTTGTTTTAAAAAGACCTTTTTTAAAAAAGAATGTTGTTTATTGATGCTATTTTAAAATATTTTGCACCTTTGAGCTATATATAAAGGATACATCTTTTTTTAAAAATGAAAACAATTTATTTTTCTAAATATCTAAAATAAAAATGAAAGAAAATCCTCCTTTTCTTCCTAAAAATTTCGCTAGCTCCTCATTTTATGCTAATATGTTTTCTTCTCTAGAAAAAAGTTTCAATATTATCATTGGTAATTGTAATAATTTGCTCTGTTGCTTATTTGATACAAAAATAATCTCAGTAATTTTACTATGAATATTTAGTCTTAAATTAATTTTTAATTTTGATATTAAGTTAGAATTTAGCAATTTTTACATTCATACAAATCAATTTTGATTTTTAAAACTACAAAAAATTGAAGATTTAACTATAGTTTATGGTAGTTTATTAAATTGCTAATTTAGTTAGGTAATAACGTTATCTCATTCATATTTTTGAAGGAAAAGGAGAAAAATATATTATAAATTACATTATTTGCAGTCATTGATGTTTCTCGTAGTACCGTATGATTCCCAAAATTTTCAAAAGGAAAACATATATTTTAAGAGTCAATATTGTAATGTTGGCCTAAAATGTTCAAGACAAATTAAAATATAATCAAGAATTTTAGCCAAGCTACCATATGTAAATAAAATAAAAAGTACTAAAAATGAAGAATGAGAATACCTCATTTGACTAGAGAGGTTTAACAGAGAAGTATCGTTTTGATATACCTAAAGAAGACACAAAAAGTTAAATTTAAATAAAATGTAAATTAAAAGAAATACTATAATACACCATTGTTAACTATATCATTAAAATTGAGGATTTTATAAGGCATCCATTCTAAAAAATGGTTTGTAAGTTTTCATGCTGGGTTATTTAGTATTTTCAAGGCTTTACATTTTGAAAACATTTGGCTTTCTCAAGATAATTTTTTAAGTGTTTCAAATATTCCTTGCAATGTAAAGTTTATATGAAAGCCACAATATTTTAAAATAGCATTTTTATTATGTAGCTGCAAATTTTATACATATATATGTATTTGAATTTTTTTGGTACATTTAAAAAATTTCAGATTCCAAAGTCATCTGGAATGTTTTAATTTTTATATAAAAACAATTGCAATTTGAAGATTAATTTTCGTCCTTTATAAATGTTGCAGTTCAAAACCCTAGTTCTCGAATTCTGCAATGCATTAAGGTGTTTTTTTAAAATAAATTTATTTGCAAAACTCCTCATGCTCCACATCGCATAGCATGAGTCTTATCTTGAATCTACTGAAAAATTGCTTAGCGAGTCCTAAGCACGGAAGATCTTACGAGA
The DNA here is from genome assembly GCA_019973975.1 of Trichonephila clavata. Taxonomy (NCBI): domain Eukaryota; kingdom Metazoa; phylum Arthropoda; class Arachnida; order Araneae; family Nephilidae; genus Trichonephila; species Trichonephila clavata. The sequence goes on from BMAO01013673.1 coordinate 163,658, forward strand.
CTCAAAGTCCTCTCCCATTGACTTAGTGTGGAAGCTTGTAGAGTAGAATGACAACTCTCTTCGTCACTTGACTGATGCTCAAATTATTTCAATGTAGCGTAAGCATCTTATCATAACATAATGTAGGTGCTGTACAAATAAATTTCATAATGATGGTTGTCAAATATTAAATCATTATAAAATCACTCAATACCCTCTGCTGCACATTTGGTAGTAACGCAGTGTTCTTCCGGGGGCTGTAGGGCGTGCTCCGTCTGGAGGATATGATAACCTTACAGGGGGGGGGGCAATCATGTCTAAAAGTCGAAATTAAGGCATCAGACCACCCTAAAATTGTGAATTTTGCCACAAGTTGACAAATATTTTTTATGATTTTATTTTATAGGCCATCTTATTAGCTTTATAGAAATTCCAAGTTTATTACTTTCCAATCACTAGAACAAAAACTACAAATGTTTCAGTAAAAGCAGATACCATTACTTTAAGAAAGATGTCATACTTTTTAAAATGTGGGTTTTACGTGAAATGTGTTTTTTTGAAAATGCTTAAATGGAGACAGCGATTGTTTAAAACGTTTTGAAAATAATTAACTGAAATTTCTTATGTATGTTCTGTATAATACTAAACTTGTTGTAAACTTCGGGTTTATCGTTTTGTTACTAAATTTACTCTTTTGTTACAAAATTTAATGTTCCTTATGTGAATATAATCTCTGTTTCTGAAGCAATTTTATATAATTACTAAGATAAAGTTCTCTAGGTTTTGTAAAAATTAAAATATCTTTATCCTGAAAATCATTTCGAAAATGAATAGCAAAGCATTACATCAAAATTAAAAAAAAGGAAAACTTGATCATATACTTTTGGTACAGAATCTGCCCCGTTTATGTAATTTTTTGTAAGTTTTTACTAATTTTTTCCCATTTTAGTAATAATAATTTCTTTTTCTTTCTTAATTTTAGCACATTTTTTAAAAAATGTACTAAATAAATCTAAAAACACAAAAAAATAATCATATCTCCTTTTCTTTAAGGAAAAGTTGTCGCATACCTTGAAGGATTATTTAAAGAAAAATTATAAATTTCTAAAAGGAAGCAAAAAAAAAAAAAAAAAAAAAAAAAAAAGAACATTCTCTCTTACATAATAAAAAATTTAAGTACACATTTACATTGATATAACATACTAATAAATGTATCAGTACTGCGCAATGTACTTAATAATTATTTTATCAATACTAAGTTAAAAACAAGTTTAATAATTACTAGTGACTTCCATGGGCTTTTCTTATACAAAATTTAATACTTGTCTTGATAATTTGTACGGTTTATAATTAAACTCATATGTAGTTTTAACGTCAAAGTACATTATTATTGTGTTTAATATATTATTATAGTAGAGGAAAGGGTGCGCGATGGAAATTATGATAGAAAATTGGGTCGCAAATATTGAAAGTTTGAGAAGCACTGTAGTAACGAATTGTAATTTTATTTATATTGGAAGATTTCTTTCACATGTAAAAAGGTTATTGTAGAGACTAATATTATTATGTGATCTTTAGTATACAATTCAGGTCTTTTCTTTAAAAGTTGTGCAAGTCCATTTTTGATAAATACGATAGCAATGAATGCAATTTGCAATGAGCTTTTTATTTATAAACAGTTCCCGAAAAAACCCTTCAAAAATTTCTTCAATTTGTCAACAAAAATTTTCGTATTTAATGAAATTTCAAGTAAAACAAGTTCACTTTCCGCAGACATACACACATGCATAATATTTAGTTCAAGAATTATACTACATAATTTTTGTACTTCCTTTTTATATGCATAGAAACTGTGTTAATGACTTAAAAATTTTCGTTCATTCACAAGAATTTTGATGGATAATGTAATAAAAGTGCAAATAGTGCGTATTAATATAAAGTAATAATTACAATAATTTAAACGATATTGTCTAAACAAATATTGAAATAAAGCTTTTTTATTTTATTTTTTGACACATTTAATAAAAATTTTGCAAAAGATTGCTTTGATTCAATTGAAATCCCATTTTAAATATTTCATAAATGTATAATTTTCCCATTTTATTGACTTTGCAAATGGTATAAGTCCATTTAAGGTTATTAAAAGAATAAATTTCTTTTAACTCACTTTAAATATGATCACTTTGTAAACTTTTAAAAAATCTGTTTAACTTATAAAAATCATAAAATAAATATATTATTAAACACCAATATTTTTCGAACCATTGATATACAAATAAATATCTCCACATAACATAAAAGGGTTTTACATCACTTTCAAAGGAAACGCTTCAATTATATCATTATAGATTAATTTCAAAAAGTAAGTGGTGGTACGTTTAATATTGTGTAATAAATAATTTGTGAAAAACTTGACTTGTATTGCATTTTTTCCGCGCTTTAGTGTAACTTTAGTGCATTATTGTAATTTTACATTATATGGCATTTTAATATATATGAAATATTTTGATAAAAATGAAATATATATGCTATTATTTAATATTATTTATAATTATTTTAGCTTAAAATGGATTTTCCTTTAGTTTCATGAAATTTCCTTATCATAACCAAGCTCTAAATTTGTTAAACTTGAAATGAAACTGAAGCGTTCCCACTTTTCAACGAGTAGATTGCATTAAACCTTTATTCTAGAGTAGACAGAGAAATCGCCATGTGTTAATGGCTGTGTCTGTAAGTTTTGTAATGGGTTTTCCAGTGAACATGCAAGGACAAGCCAAATGGAGGAAATGGGGGATAATAATACTTTTACACGATTGAAGCTTCACAAGCCTGCTTTGCTTTATATTACTATATATTCCGGTAACGAGTGGGGTTAGACATATTTATCGAATTTTAAAAAAATGTAAAAGTTAAATGTGAAAAAATTGTGTGCTCCAGAGTTAAAATAATTACATTAAATGTTTAATTTGCTAAATAAGTAACATACATAGTTGTGTAAAAGTAATTTAGGTACCATCTTCAAAAAAAAGATTGATTTTATCGTATTGACATAAATATATTGAGATCAGTGCGTATTTCACATTAGTAGAAACATTAAAGAACTAGATACTTAGCCTCAATATTTGCATGTAGCATAATTTAATAATTTTAGTGCTTGACTTTTGAAACGGCCAAAGAATATTTATTTTCATCTGAAAAAATACTGTATGAGCATAAAATCTGCCAGAATTATAGCCCGGAACTCACTTTATTAGTTCGAAAGTAGACTTTAGGTCTACATTCTTTGATGCGAGAGTATGAATAGTTTATAAGGAAGATAATCGATATTCTAAAAAAGTTGTGCTAAATTCGCATGCTTTGGTTCTATATTTTTTACTCTTTTATTTCTAAAGACAATTAAGATCTAAGATATTATTTTATTTTGCTGGATATTATAAAAATTATTTTTATTGATTCTTTGTTTAAGTTTAATCATTAATGTAAATCTTTGAAATAAATATTTGATCGTAAAAAATGAAATCGTAAATTATTTTCCTAACCAATGTTTCAGTTGGACTTTTCCTTTTTTGTCAGTGTTTCATTAAGGACTCTTGAACTCTTTTTCGTATTAGTTTAACTACAAAAGAAGCATTTTCTGAAACTATATTTTTTGTTACATTTTATCTCTATCTTGTTGAGTAGAAATTACACTTTTTTCCATTTCTGGATCAAAAAATTAGAAAATAATCCAAGATGCTTACACCGATCTTTAGTGGTCACGGCAGCCTAGTCCTCAATGTCCTAGTCCTAGTCCTCAATGTCCCAGATTCACGGCTGGCGTATCATGAGTTCCAGCCTAGTACCGCTGAAGATCCGCCTTGGGGGGGGGGTCGCTACGAGTTAAATCTTTTGAGACTCAAATGTCATCCCATTGGTGTGGTGTAGAAGTTAGTAGAAGGAGGAGATAACTCATGTGTCGTCTTTGACACTTGACCATGGTTCAAAATCACGAGATTCATCGCCAATAGCCCTCGTGCAGCTTTATAGTGCTACATTAATATACTCTCATCACTCCTTACCCTAATCTCCTACTACTTCATCCCCAAAAATACTTTGAAGAATTAATTACCTTGAAATAATTCATGGTATTTTCTTGGGATTTAAATTAAAAAAAAGGACAATAAAGAAGAGAAATATGAAATTGTAATTTAAAAAATATCGTCACTATAATATTAGAGTAACTAAGAAATTATACAGTTAATTTTCGGATGTCATTCATTAGTTGAACGAAGAAAATGTGAGTTGTTGCACAGTAAATATTGCGTAGTATCAGTGTCTTCACTTTCGCTCTATGCGTCATAAGCTTAGAGAATGGAATATCAATATATTGGTTCATGTTTGTCCTCAAATTATCCTACTGACTGGGGGTGATCCCACTTATGATGATCCCACATGACTGTGGCTGGGAACTATTGTGCACCAAGCAAAGGTTCCCAGACACTATCAGAACAACCACGGGCTGTAGATAGGTATGATTACCCCACCAAAATTGGGGTGGAACCGAGCCAAGTGGTACTGTCATATTCATGGTGCTCAAAGCTACGGCTAACAATATGTGCAAAAACCTGCTCCTTGTGATGATGGATTTCATGGGCCTCGATCTTGCGCTGATGATCAGGTGGCATTACCAACAACAACAACTTCATAACATGTTACAATATTAAAACGACAAAAAAAATGTACAGTAAAAAAATGAATTTACTTCCTTAAACACAAGACAAAATGGAATTTGTAGAACCAAAGTTGAAAAGGACTCCTGCCTTTGATGGAAGTTTGCTTAGTAAAAGCAACTTACAGGTGCTTTTGAGTCAAATCTGATATTATTGGATAGAAATATTATTATTTCAAAACAAACCATTTTTTTTCCAAACATTTTCCAAACGATACTTAAAGAATGAATAAATCTCATACGTAAATATAGGGAATATTTTTACAAATATAAGTTTTATAGAATTTAACTATACTTATGCAAAAGTTTCGTTCCAAATTCTTCTGTCTTTGCATCATGAATAAATCATATATAGGGAGCGTAGGAGGAGTTTCGATTCAGAATGTCTGAAAAGAGTACCTAAAATATCACCAAACAAAAAGAACAAAAAGTCTGGAAATATATTGTTATTCAAACGTGAAACAAAATACACAAGATAAGGAATAATTAATCATGAATATTGGGTTACCTTCAGAAGCACGTCATTAACCTCTCCTCATTTTCAAAACCGATTCTTTTTTTATGTCGTAAATTTAACCAATCCAGATTTATTTACCATTTATGACTCTAAAGAGTGTTAGGCATTTAAATTAATGAGATTATACATTTGCACACTTAATTACACGCAAGAATTGTTATTTGTTTTTCAAGCGTTTCTGTTCTGACTTAGCTCTGAGGTTCCCTTTCAAAAGGCGTCTGCCGTTTTACTAATTGAATTCTCTTTAGGGCTATTCTTTTGAATTTAGATTAAACCTAGATATAATAATGCCTCTCCCAGAAATCTTCAACTTTTCTAATTAAATTACTTATCTATTTATTAATTCATAAGGAATTAAGCTAATTATCTATTTATTCATTTGGAATCAGAGTTAAGATTAAAATAAAAGAAGTTTCAATCGTTTCGATGAATATTTATTAGAATTAAAATGAGAAAAATAAAATAAGCTTTTAATTTAGCAATATAAAAATAAACTGTTTGATGAATATTTGAGTTCTAATTTTTACTGCTTTGTAACTTTTTTAAAAGACGATATTTAAAGATAATAACTGTATAAACCCCTTTATAATCACACGCATGCACGCACACACACACTACACATCTAGATAAAGACCTTTGTAAATATATAAAAATGAATGTGTGGGAAACTCATTTCCACATACACACATGAAATGATAAACTATTTCCACTATTATTTATTTCGTTTCCAAAATCTTTTAATATTATTTATATACAATCCAATAGTGAATGAAGGATTTTTATTATAACCTAGTATTTTGTGCAAATTATGATATTAAATGTGCATATCTATGAAATTGTCCCTGTTTTTTTAACAAATAGTTGTTTGGTTGTTTTGAATATTGTTACTAATTACATAACAAGTGGAAACTGAAACTTAATATTATTTTTCTATGGTTGGTTATAGGTAAGTGGATATCATCCTTCTGATCTCAATATTTTTTATTTTTACTTTGGATGAATTTCATTTTATTTTAATTTACGTAACTATGAAACAACCCAAGATCTATTGAGACAGACTTCGTAATTCTGAATCTCCGCAGAGTGATTCGGTCAGGAAGATACTTGAGGTGGCTCCCACCTCTCCGAATTCCCCCAACACGCCAACGGGAGAACTTTAAGCCTGGACAAATTTAACGTTCATCAACCCCTCTACGTGGAGGGTCTTTAGTGGCATCAAAACTCGAATTTACTACTCGCTGGTCGTGAGCTTGTGACCTTGGCAACTTGGTTACCACAGCCTTTATTTTGATAGGTGCTATCTATGATAGTGTTTGCGGTAATATATACTATAACAAGTTTACGAACTTCTCCCTGTAAACAAATAATGTATGAATCATATGATGCACTACTATTCTAAATAATTCGTTCTTTGTTTATCATTACGTTTTAGGTTTAAAAGACAGATTCATATGCAATACATTTGATGCAAGTTAGTTCAGGAGTTTTTGTCTATACTGCTTTTCTTTGGGCCATGGTATTTAAGTGAAGTACCATTAAAAAATGTTTATAAAACCCACAGTTTTATATGGCAGTAAGTGTTAGACAATGAGAAAACTGGATGAGGAAAGCTTATTGAGATTTGAACGAACAATATTGAGAATAATTTTTGGAGCAGTGAAGGAAAATGGGGCCTGGAGAATACTTAACAATTTTGAATTACAAAGGAAGCATGGAGAACAAAATTTAATTAAAGTAATGAAGGCTTCCCAACTAAGATGACTTGGCCATATATTCAGGTATGATGACAACAACCCAATTAAGCAAATAGCGTTTTTGAAACCAGAAGGCATGAGAAGAAGAGGCAGACCCGTAAAAGATGGTTAGACAATGTAAAAAATGGCTTGCGAAACATCGGCGTAAATAGATGAAAAGCAATAGCAATACACAGATCTAGATGGTTTAAATCAGTGATTCCCAATGTAGTCTATATAGACCCTCAGGTGTCTATGACAACCAACAAAGGGTCCAAGTCAGCAAAAAAATAATTTGGGGATCAATGAGGGTCTTTGATGGTGGCTCTCATTAAATCAAATCAAGATTTTAATTTTAAAAGAAAATTTAGTCGTGGAAACTAGATTTTATCTATTTAATAATTTATTTACTAAACTAATATATATATATATATAATAAGGTTAAATTGCAGTTACAAGGTGACCGCATACATTTTATTAAAACGGGGACCATTTCAGCAATTTTGGCTAAAAAGGACATACCTGTTACTTATCGTGAATTAAGAAATATCAAAAACAAAAAAAAATTAAAAAAACTTTTCCTAGTGAGGAACTTTGTGACGGGTCTATCCACGTCAATCCTCCATTAATCCTCTTGGGTAACTTTGGGGCCAGCAATTATTCTATTTCACAGCCTCCTCGGGAAAAACACGAGATAGTGATATGCTAATGAGTTCGACTATATAAAGTCTAGATTTAGTAAGAAAGAGGAGGAGAAGGAATTGCCAAATTAAATGTAAGTATCATCTACGGATCTCTTCAGCGAGCTTAGCGAGTATTGGATAGTATTTGATATTATTAATCATTGAAGGAATCAAAGAGATTAGATTTAGTACCGACCTGACGTTAGTAAGGTTTCGTCTCCTTTGTCAATTCTGATAGCTGAGATTACTTAGTAGGAAATATTAGATTTAAAGGTTAGAATTGAATGTTAGATTTGAGTATCAGGATTAATACAGGGATTAGATAATCACTCCAGGGTTTCTACTTGTAGTTTGAACTTGTAGTTGTTATTTGTGTGTTGTTAATATATATTTGTAATTATGGCTTTCGTCGGTGATGATATGTTTCCTTCCACACCTAGAGACGCGCCGGGCAATGTGAACCCAGTCCAAGATAGGACAGGGGCACGACAACTTTAGTGGGGTTGCCAATTTCCAAAACAAAAAAGAAAGGGGAAAAATAAGGGATAGATACTACTAACCGAGGAGATTTAGGGTTAAACCTGACATGTGATTGATTCCAAATATTGAAAAATTGTTGTTGAAGCACCAGCTTTATTCCTTCTTTTTTTTAAGCTTTTGTTTGTTGCTCAGTTATTTTATGTATTCATTAAATTTTAATTTAAATGCCTTTTTTTAAGTTTCAAACACCATACTTCACTTCAGTTAGAAATTTAAACCGTTTAAAAAGTAAATAGCTCTATACCAGCTGTCAAAAAGACATTTAAGTTGGTAAATTTGCAAAAATTCAAAATTAGGTAAGCAGGGTCTACCCCAAACCAAAAATATGGCAAGGGGTCTATGAGACAAAAAAAGTTTGGGAACCTCTGGTTTAAACTAACTGAGACAGCGTTGTTCGGTAGATGGCTGTAGAAGAAGAAGATTGTATAAATCAAATGATGTTCATAGATAATTAGAAACAGAAATTTACTTTCGAAACTTATATTGATTCTCCATTCCATCCTCGACCCTCACCTTTTCTTGAAGGATGCTACTACATTTACTTATTATTAATTCATTGTGAATTCAAGCAGAAAAAAATTGAATCAACTACCAAAATGTTCTAAAATAGATATATAGCATTTTTTTACATGCAGAAGATATTTTTCGATATTTTTACTACGAACATTAAAATTAATCATGTATGATTGTTTCATATGAGGAAGTTCGATTCGTACAGGTTTAATTATAATAGTTATTTACTGTAGAAAATAGAATTACGCGTGAGAACTTTATCGAGCTTCAGAGGGATGCGTTTAAAAATACTCACATATATCATTCTTTTGATTGTTCTCGCTGGAATATAACTCATTTCAACTTAGCGACAAGGTTTTTAAGAAATCACTTTAAAATAAATTATACCAGTATTTTTAAAATATAGGTTTTTTTCTGTCCTTTTAGTGTTTTCCTGTTTTCTTTTCTTACTGGTGGTCCGCAAGCAGACAAAGAGTTTTGTTTTAGAAAGAAACGGAGTTAATGACTTCCAAAGTTTGAGTCGTAGTTGATCAGAGATGTGTCATTCGAAAGCTATAAATAACCTTTTCCTCTGTTTCTCTGACGTTTCAATGAAAGTGACGGACCACGTGACTGTCCTTTAAGCAGTTATATGGCGAAGGCCACTGCGATTTCCTGTCGGGGATGCTGCCAACTGCTCAACGGGGGATGAATTCTCTACGCCATACGTTACACAGTACGAGAATGCAAAGGAAATGCCCATTTATGGATGATGATTTTTTCCACTTAAAGACGTACCAGTTACCTGGAGAAATTCTACACTATTAAGAATTCCATAACTTTTACATTAGCTTCAAATTTATTATAGTTATCAAATCTTAAGTGGACACAGTACGATTCAATTGACAAAAATTGTCAAAAAATTGAATCTAATTTTTTTAACCTAAATTATTTTTTATATACTTTTTTACAAACTCACAAAATTTAAAAGCTCTGAGCTTAAAAAATGCAGAGTTGGGATAACTTTTAAGTTTGTTTTCATTCACATCCCAATGGTACATCAAAACTTTAAACTGATTTATCCCAGAGAAAGGTAAAATAACTAGTTTGTCTTCATTTAAAATGCTAAGGATCTCTTTTCGATTGTGCCAAATGCTTTCATTTTTTACCTATTGCTAATAAAACTTGTAAAAAAAGTTGGTATGCATTTTTGAATCAAAGCAATGCTTATTTTTTAAAAATAATTGAACTCAGAATTTATTCATTTTTTAATGAATTTTCAATAAGCATTCATAAAAAGAAGTATTGTACGAATAGCAATCCTGTTATCGCCAAATCCATAACAACTTTTGTTATACATAGTTTGATGTACTTGTAAATCAAATTTCATAAATGTATGTCAGTTTTTGTAGGAGGAGTAGTATTTTAAATCACTTCATAAGTATCAAGTTTTTCCCTTAAAAAATTAAATGGTTAGCTTTTTACGAAATTTTTTGAGCCCTAAATCTGTTTTAAATCATACATACACATAGAAGGCAACCAAAAACATTATGAAAATCATTAAATAAAAGAATTTTGTGTAAATCTTACCATGTCTACATAAGTACTCCCATGGTACGATTTATAAAAATATTCTTTTTGATTTAGTGATGTTTACAATTTTTTTTTGCTTATAACCAATGTATATGGACTATTTAAATTTCAGTTTTTGTGTGTGTGTGCTCAATATACTATAGTAATAGCCGCCCATCCGGTATAGTGGTTAGTGATGATGCCGTAGGGACTGAGTTCGAATCCCGGTGAAGGCATGGATGTTTGTGTTGTAATCCCTTCTTTGTGTTGTAAGTCTCCGTGTGACACATTGTGTGGTACACGGGATTTATAAATGTTCCTAATTAAAAAAATATACTATAATAGACTAGCCATTTAATTTTTTAAAGAAAAGCTTTAAAATTCATGAAGGGATTACTCCTATTATACAATTTGATGCACACACTCTTGAAATTTGATTTACAATACAAATACTCCAAGCTATATGTAGCAAAATTCGGTATGGGTTTTCTGCTAGCATGATTGATACATTCGTAAAATACTTTTTAGTGCGTCTTTTAAGTAGTGGAACAAAAGCGCAATTAGGACGCAAAATTTCGTCTTCGTCTTCGTTCCATATTTTGTCGTACCTTTTTCTCAGCCAATAAGCAGCCAATTGACCTCGGGTTTTCGGTATTGGGTCGCATTTGTGCCCTAGATGAGCCGAATCATATTTAAATTTTCCCATAGTTTTCCCGAATTTTCCTACAAATTTTCCTGAATTTCGCTAGTTTATAACAAAATTTTCTCAAATTTTACCTAGTAAATTTATTGTTTGCAAAAAGTTTCTTAAAAAAAATCTACCTGGATTTTGGAGGAAATCTTCACAAAAAAAGTTCAGCAAACAAGTATAAAAGATTGTTGGTTAAGCTAAATAAACTTTAAGTAATGTAGTAGTTAAGTTATTATTAATTGTATATACTTTTCCTCGTTAAACTTAAAAGAATAAATACATAGAAGCGAGTTTTATGCCTAGACAAGGAGTTAAGTCACCTTGTCCGGGCTTTTGTAGCTTCTGTAAAAAAAAAAAATATTTTTTGCCTTTTTATAGTGCTGATACAGATTTGCGTCATTATTTCTTTTCAGCTCAATAGTAGTACATTTAGAGGAGTGGTACAGTACACTATTTTCTTTTAGTAAAAAGTTCATTAGTTGCATTATTGTAAAATACAACATGTGAAAAACGCGCTAAAATTACTTGGCCATGCAGATGATTGATATCTTGTTTTTCTTGATGTTTATAGAAAATTCCTTAAAAAAATGTGTAAATTCTAAATTTAGCTATTTTTTAAGAAAATAAGTATTGATTTGATTAAAAAATGTGTATCAACTTTGTTACATGAACTAAAAGCAATGGATGAACAAAATTTCAAAGTATTTGAATCAATAGAAAAATAACTTTAGCATTTTAAACGTAGATAAATGAGTTATTGTTGTCTTTCTGAAAAAAAAATCAGTTTAAAGTTTGTTTTACTGTTGGGGAGAATAAAAATAAATATTAAAGTTATCCAAACTCTGAATTTTTTATATTTAGAGACTTAAAATTTCCAAGATTATAGAAAATTAAATGAAAAATAAATTTATTTATTTGAAAAAGTTTATATGAATTTTTTACCGGTTTGTCAATTGAATCGTACTGAGTCTTCTTAATAAATTCTGTTTTTTATCGTAAAATTCCATTTTTTTAAAGCAAAAACGATCTCTATTAATTTATGGCTCTGTGAAAAAATGAAAATTTAAAAAATGTGTAATTACATGAAATTTTTTAGGATTACATGATTCAAGATTACGTAGAAAAAAAGAAATTGCATGGAGTGAATCCTTAGAGGTTTTCTGTTTTAAACTCTTTCACTGATACTGCGGATGGAAAGTTTATTCATTAAAAATCAATCATGTGTAAAAAATAACTAGTTTCATCTAGGAAATTTGAGCAAAGCTTAGTTTTTTTTTAAAAATAACAACTCTTTTCATTAAATTGATATTGTTCATTATCCCTTAAAACTAAAAATGAGAAATTCATTATAGACTAGATTATTTCAGTTAAGTAATAATAGCTTTCAAGTATAATATCCAGAATTTATTAAATACAAATCGACACTTTTTAATCGTAGATTTCTAGTTATAAAAATAGTGAAACTTTCCGATTTGGATTATTTTAAAGAAGAAACTAAGAAATTGATTCTTAACCAAGTAATGTTGATTCTATTTCTATCTTGACAAATATGGATACATAAGAAGTAATATTATTGGAACACCCACGCAGACAAGAATTCGTTACTTTATATTTCGAATGAAGGAATTTTTTATTAATCCGCCAACTATACGAAGTAAAATATTGAAAAATATCAAATCAAATATACGATCTTCTGCAAAGTTCATGCGATTCCACGATAAATCTACATAATTCTGATTTTTAGAATTTTAAAAGTTTATTTTTATACGATTCGGGGATAAAGCACAAATTACATTGAAAACAGGAATTCATTGTGTGAAAAGGTATTTAGAAAGCATTTATTATTCTTAAGATATTATTTTGAATTTCCTTTAGATCAATGTTAAATAATTGCTTTAATACCCTACCTTAACGTACATAATTTCGATTAGAAACTTTTAAGTTAAAAAGGAGTGAGTGATTGAATCTTAATGCAAACTAAAATTGAATTTTCAGGAAAAGAGCTAATTTACGTCTGAAACGCTTACTTTAGAAATAGATTAGTTCTACAGTAATGAAAATAAATGACTCCGATGAACATTTGTGATTGATATCTAAAGTTTCGTTGACGAAGTGACAGTTTCCAGCTCAAGTTTAACCAGTTGCGAATGACTGAACTAATGATTCATTTGAGTAAGACAGAATCGGTTTTTAAATGATTCATTCAACATAAATGTATAGGATTTATTTAATTCATTATGATATATATATAGCCATTTTCAGCCATTCTCCATGCTTTAAATTTGCATTAGGTTCCAGAATCTGGCAATAACTTGTTTATTGTGCTCAGATTTAGCGTGAGCTCTGCATTTTTTAATGCAATTTTTAGTTACCTTTTTCTTGTAATGGATTTAGATATTCTATACATTATTTTCAATAGTTTTTGCTCAATATTATTAACAGAAAGAGGGAAGGTTTGCTGACCAAAAACATGTTCAACCCCATTTTTATATAAATTATTTTATATATAAAGCTGTCCTAAGAGAGAGAGAGAGTCAGCAATGTTTATAATACTGTATCGGCCATTTTTTATATTTTAAATTCTATTAATTTTAACTTCTAAGACATCTTTTCTAAAATCTTTTTCTTTTTGATCTTGTAATTTCGATTTTCTTCAGTTTTGAGGATTATTGATTATTCATTTTCTTTAGTAGAGAATTTTGACTATATATATGTGACACATTAATTATATCACGCAAATTCTCAAGACCTCTGTGACTTATTCAAAACCACATACACACACACACACACACACACACACACACACACACACACACACACACACACACACACACACACACACACACACACACACACACACACACACACACACACATTAATATTATATATATTTATATGTACATATATTGAGGGTTTCTATATATTTACATATATATATATATATAACCAGTTATAATAATTAATTTATATTATTTATTAATGCTTACTTTTATTTAATAACAGGCTAACCGATATTAAATTAATTTAATCCTATTTTTTCAGTGACCATATATATTCCTATACGAATACAATTTATTATCTCACTTCAAACAATTGTATATTTTTCTATTCAACCTTTTTTTTCACAATCTTCATTCGTATTATATTATTATTCATCTACATATCCTACTCTTCAACATATATTGAACAAATGTTAAATCCCAGATTTATTGGGTGTGTCATTTGTTTCATAATTTTAATTTTCTTAGCGATACATCATACAATTTTTCTCTAGACACTAACATCAGTCTTCGGATAAATCTGTATTCATTTCATGTATTTTAAAAGGAAATCATAAGTTTTGAACTCTCTGTTAATGAATAATAATGTCTTAAAGTACGTGGCTGAATTCGAATGGTGACATACACGCTTATTTGAGATTTCTAAAGATGTTTGATTCTGTACAAGTTTAGATTTAAGACGTGGAATAAAGCTATTGTTTAATTTTTGAAAAGGAGTACCAAACACAATATACGAAAACGTATGATCCTTTCATAGGTATAGATAGAATTGGAGCTATTCAGCAACAACAGAATCTTTAGATATGCTGACGAATTATTTTCCTTAGAGTTTGATGGAATGGTTGTTGCATAAAGTTGAGAAAAAAAAGTTTTTATAATGCAAGAATAAATTACATCCGTTTATTTTTATATCAAACATTACATAAGTTGTAAAGTAATTAATGTTTTAATTTTTGTCAGAGTTTTTCAGGTAGTCGTGTTGACTTTTAAATACTTTAACCTCTAGTCAAAACTTAAAACTAAATATTTCAGTAATAATTTAGGTAATATGCAGATTGAATTTATAATATGCTTTTTCGAGATTTGTTTTGTATTATCCAGTATAAGACTACCTGATTCTTCGTGTGTTGGCAAAGGTATTTTCAAATATAAATTCCTATTTATTATCGAGTAATTGTAGAATAATTTAGGGTGAGATACTTCGTTCCTAATACCTCTGAGTAAAAAATGTGATACATTTGGTCTCTGATTTCCACTGGAGTGTTACAAGTTAATTTACAACAAGAGAGTGGAGAACAACACACAGGATCCTTAACCCCTTTCAGTACTCCATTTGATAACTTGAGATACTTTTGTATTAATTTTTGAAATAATATTTCTTCAAATTAGAAAAATAATGAGCTATAAGGGTGTGATAGCGGTCGATTCCTGCTTATATCTGAAACCCCTTGTCTACCTGTAAACCTGGCTAGAGGTGTGGGAGAAACTGAATGAACCACAAACATGATTTCAATCTAATCAATTTATTAATTCCAAATATCAATCAGACACAAAACAAATCTAATTAAGGTAGATGATTAAACAGTAGAGCGTTGAGGTGAGATTCTATAACACAGGGATACTACTACAGACCCTCAACTGAATCTAAGATAGCTTAAATGCGCTCAAATATAGCTACGTCGCACACTAATAAGCTAACTTCTACTTAATCAAGCTCACAATACCTGTACTTTTTATGCATCGGATCCTACTCTGAAAATTTGCGGGTGATTTCTCTCGGCTTGATCAATGCCGTTGGATACACGCTCTGTAATCTTTTTCCTGGACAACTCCAAGACCTCTAAGTAATTCTACTTACTCTCTTTCAATTTTCAACTAACAACTAACTCGCAGATTTTATGTTAACTCCTACTTGCCAACTCCAACGTGCCAACGCCAACTTGCCAGCTCACAAACTCGCGAAACCAGAATTTATATAATATACTTCATTTACATAATCAGGCTTCCTTACTCGGTGAAAGTTGGTTGAAATAAAAATTTACTAAAAGAGTCATGAAGGGATTATTAAAGCCGCGTATAGACCCGTCACAAGGGTTAACTTCAAAAGAAAAATTAAAAACTAATATAGATTCCTGAGCATTTTGCATAAGCACTATAGAACATATAGTTTGCAGCAAATTTGAAGGGAAAAATTTATTGATGCTAATATACATTTTATTGCTGATAACTTTAAAAATTTTTTGAAATTTTATGAAAGGTTATTTAATGGCACATATTTATTAAGATATGCTTGTATTAATGTCATTTCCTACAAATTAATGGTTATTTCATTTATGTATGATATTTTTCAGAGGATGGGTAATTGTTTTAGGAAACGTTGCTTTGCATATGAAGCTAAAATGTTAAAAAATTAACACTAACATCAAAGGGGAAATAATTTTTTAAAAATATATACTCGAAATTTGTAGGAGTTTTATGAATTAAATTTTGAATAGTCTGAATAACCTTTAAGCTCACAAGGTTAATAGTTATAGAAACATACCAATTTTTAAGTATCACAAAACCATATTTTCTAATTTATGTCGTAAAAGCAAATGTGTTACGTTTAATTTACTTCCTATTTAATTGATGTTTTTGAATTTATCATGTACTTATTCCAAAATTGTACCTTAAAGGGTTAACTAAAGAGAATGAATTGAAATGATACCTATCTATATGGATTGTATTCACACACTCACAATATTAAGAATTATTCGTTATTTATTTTCTTTAGAAACACAGTATTTAAAGATATGTTACAACTTGCTTGTCTTATTCTTTAATGCGAAAAGTAATATTAGAATTTAGTAAAGAAATATTAGAAGAAAAGTAATATTAGAATTAGTGTGCTAAATAAATATTTTCGAGTTAAATTTGAATATCATTTTTGAAACATTTTGTAATATGTTAAGAATAATTAGGAATAACGAGTTTGAGTAATTAACATTTACAGTAGATAATGTAAGGATATTTTTTTAAAGAAATCTTATAGATTCAATGAAACAGAATTAATCATACTGAGAAATTTAATAATTATACTGCAGATATTAAGATAAATAAGTCAATAGCGTTTTGTGAATCAAGAAATTATTGAATTTAGTAAAAAATAATGCTATGTAAATAAAAGTTAATTTTTAAAATAATAAATTTTCGCACATATTACAATCAGATTTGTTTTTATAATCTCCGTCGAAGCCCTTACGGTAACTCTTTATCGTAAAAACATGTTTACAATAAACTATATTTAAGAGCGTAATCTAAAAAAAAAAGTATTTCAAGAATAACTTACTTCTATTTAATGTCTGCAGTGAAAATTCTTTAAGCCAAGAAAACAACATTTTCCTGTCTAATAGTTACTTGAGAAAAATATGTATATTGGTAACTGAACATTTAGGTTACACTTATAAATTGCCTATTTTAACACGAGCATTTTTTATTACCTTATACTTTCTAAAATATTTATCTTGAAATTTGTCGTACTTAAAATGTTCTCAATCTTTTTTAAATCCAACTATCCTTGAAGTGAAATAGATTTAATGATGAAAGTTGAGTTGAAATGAAATATTCTATTTACAAATTTTAAACTTGGGAATGAGAAAATATTTTTGCATCTTTACTTTTCTAAGTAATAAATCAAATTTAATATATTTTTCCTTCTATTTGCTCCGACATCAACCTTATCACACTGCATTTACTCGAGTAGAGCAAGATAAACTTATTGCAACCCCAAAAGATAAATATATCAAAGAAGTTTCTGACTGTCGCAGAGAATTCTTCCTTTCCTTTTAATATGGAAACGTCAACTCAGCAATCTCATTAAAAGGTGCAGAAGTGTATCTTACCGTTTATGAACAGGAAATAACTTACTTGATACCTCTTAGTTCCTTTAAGGGCTTCGGGGTATTCATAAAGAGCCTAATAATTGAAAGAGAAGTATAAATTTTGCAATTTGGAATTAATTATAGAGGATGGAAGTCAAGTTGAAATAAAGTTGGCATTTGATTTCTCGATACAGCAACTGAAAGACTCGACGTCCCCGAAAGCTACAGTATACTAAGAAAACAAGATCTTGAGTCACAAGGATTAGAAACACTGCCTGAAAAATCAGAGACGAGTAAATTTCATTAATTACCGGCTTGATGGAGCTGTCATGTGCTGTTGATCTTCATCTCTACCAATTCCTTTCAAAACGACTACACCCTGTGGCAGTATTTTTCTAGCATACTTTTGGGAATACGGAAAGTAATTTGGAGTTCAATGCGTCAGAGGCTTGGCATATTCTTTGGAGATTCTTAACGTCTTTGTTTCAGCGATAAATTACTGAGTTGATTCCTCTTCGCGAACTTCAAACTTAATTTCTGAGAGAGTGGACTTAAGAACGAAATTTGTCTTGATTCGCGTAATTTAAAACATAGTTTTCAAATTCTCAGAAATGATCGAGCTTACAGGGTTGAATTGATATTATGTGTAACCTTACGCTAGTAATGAAATAACTGACGAAGAATCAGTTTTGTGTTTACTCTAGAGGTTCGTATAGTCACTTGCTAATGTAACTTTATGTCATTTAACCGAAAGTTGAAGATTTTGTCTTAATGAAATAATTATACTTTAATTGTCTTATCATATCAACATTTGTAGAATTATTAACTTACCACATTAAAGAAGATTGTGAAAAAATAAGAGTTTATCTCTCTTTTACCATTATTAGCCTAGTCTGAGATGTCCTTGTAATTCGAGCCAAGTTAACAGAAATGTCCCGTAAATCGCACGGAAAATGCGATATTTTTTTTCTTGTTTATGTATTTTATTATTTTATTAATGCACTGTCTGGCTAATTTAAAACCACACACACACACACACACACACACACACACACACACACACACACACACACACACACACACACACACACACACACACACACACACACACACACACACACGTATATAAAGAGATATAGATTGATATGCATAGATGTATTTGACAGAAATCATACTTCCCTGAGAAAACTTCAACTATGTCACAATTTCCTTGTGAAAATATTTATTTGTGCAAGCTGTAATCTTATGAGCTAAGGAAGAAAGTAATTGTTGGAGAACTTGGGAATATCCACTTTAGAGGTTATCTAAAAGTAAATGAGGTGTGTGGGGCTTTATTGTAGGTTTTTTTTAATGTTTACTCAAATAGTTGGCTTAGATTTCATGTGATTTGCATTGTCGTAAATGTAGGTGCATTCGATCTATACCAGTGCTTCTCAAAATTTCAATATCTGCGACCCAATATTTAATTATAATTTTCATGACCTCCCCCTCCATACAATAACTATGTATTGGATTCATTCAATAATACACTTTAACACTAAAACTACAATACGACCTGCACCTCTTAAGTGCCTTCGGCGTATATAAACGTCTCACTCAGTCAAAGTTAAATTGCCCGGACGTATGTATACGTCTTTACGAAGTACGACCTTTTCTGTGCACTGCTATCCATTAAATTATTCCGCAGACTTTGGAATGCAATAAAAGGACCTTTACAGTGTTTGTGAAGGAAATACTTATTTCAGAGGATTTACTTATGTATTCCTTTTCTCTTTTCCCCAATACATCCCATACGCACGTCTGCGTAGAAAATGGAGGTGTTGAAGAGCGAATTGAGTAACTTTAATGCAGCAGTTAAGGAATAATTATAAAACGTTCCAATTATAAATATACACTGGTGTGCAAAAATTAAGGACGAGACGGTTTTTTCAATATAACTTTGTACAAAAGCATTCCAAATCAACACATTTAATACCGTAAGATCCCCAATACGTAAGGACATGAGTAATGTAAGCAACACTTACTAAAAGAGAAATCAGAGGGATAAAAAGAAGCTTTATTGAAAAAGTAGCATGGAGCGCAATGCGACTGAAGGCCGAAACATCCCTGTGATGGGTGTCCAGTAAGAAATATCCGGTCTTTAGTAGGGGATATGATCTCCCCTGACTGCTAGGCAGGTTTCACAGCGTCTGCCCATGCTGAGAATGAGGGTGTCAATGAGTTGTTGAGGCATTGCTGCCCATTCGTCTTGCAGCGCCAATCGAAGCTCCGGAATCGTTACTGGTGGTAAGGTACGAGCTGCCAAGCGTCTGCCTAGAAAATCCCATACATGCTCGATGGGATTGAGATCCGGAGATCGTGCCGGCCAATCCATACGTTCAATATCCTCACTCTCTAAGAGCTGTTCGGCAGCTACTGTGCGATGACATGGTGCATTGTCGTCCATGAAAAGAACTGCGGACCCATAGCGCCTCTAAAAAGACGCACATATGGAAGAAGAATCTCGTTACAATAACGGGTCCCGTTGACTGAACCTGCGTCGAAGATGTGAAGGTCTGTACGACTACCAAGCATGATGCCTCCCAAACGAGAACACCGCCACCTCCATACCTGTCCCTTTCAATGATGTTCGAGGGATGATTGCGGCTTCCCCGCTCTCTCCAGATGAGTATGCGATGAGAATCGCTACTCAGACTGAATTTGCTCTCATCTGTAAAGAGTACTCGTCCCATTCATTGTCTCTCCAATTCCGGTATTCCCGGCACCACAGAGAACGCCTTCTCCGATGGCAGGCGTTAGAGGTACACACCGTAGAGGGCGTCGTGCAAACAGACCACCACCGTGCAGTCTTCTGGCCACGGTAAAACGCGATATCGGCCGTCCAGTTGCCTGTGTCGTGTGTCTAGCGATTTCTCCCGCTGTCTGCCGCCTGTTTCTTCTGGCCTGTAAGGCAATATACCGGTCATCTGCGGGTGTGGTTCCTCGTGGACGACCACTACTGAACCCCGGATAGCTGTTCCTGTAGTTTGAAATTGTCTCCAAAGTCGTGAAACGATGCTGTGAGCAATTCCGAACTCTGCAGCCACACTTGTCACACTGCGACCTTCCTCCAACTTCCCAATGATTCGACCTCGGGTAAAAGCATCCAGATGTCGTCTAACAGATTGATTACTCGCCATTTCTCGCTGAGGCAGCAACTCGGTGTGATTTTAACTGCTATACGGTGTGCAATCTCATTGCCAGAAATACTAATCTTACACCGACAACATACTTTACTACTCAGACACTCCCCCATTACGTCTACCTGCATATCTGCGCATGTGCTACCGTACATCACCTCACTTAATCTCCTGATTGGTCTTTCTGTCCGCTCTGCCTCTTCGTTCAGCTGATATGCTAATTTTTCGACTTCGTCCTTAATTTTTGCACACCAGTGTGTTAATTTTTGTATATAATTTTATACACTGCTGGCCACCGTAAATGCAACACCAAGAAAGACAAGAGATAGCACAACAAAATTTATTTTGTAGATAACATGTTGACCAAGTATCAAATGATTAAATTTATAGATTTCTGTGAAGTGTGGTTCCTGTCAGAATCAGTAGCCAGATTAGGCATTATTGTTGGAGATCACCGCTGCCACACGCTTCGGCATTGATTCAAAGAGACTTTGGATGTTTTCTTGGGGTACAGCAGACCAAGCAGCTTCCACACGTTGCCAAAGTTAATCTGGTGTGGCAGCTGGGGGTGTAATCTGGGTCAATCGTTGAGCAACCATGGACCACATTTTCTATCGGCGAAAGATCTGAAGAGTGAGCCGGCCAGGGAAGTAATTCAATCTAGTGATTGACGAAGAACCTTTGGACAATGCGTGCCACGTGTGATCGCGCATTATCCTGTTGAAATATGGCTGTGGCCAAGCCCTGAAGGTAAGGAAGGACAACTGGCTCCAACACCTCGGAGATGTAGCGCTGGCTGTTTAAAGTACCGGCAATGCGTACTAGACGAGTGCGAGAGTGATATCCAATACCGCCCAATCCAAAATACCCGGTGTGGCGGTGCATAACGCAGCTGTTCAGCATCCTCTCTCCACGGTGTCTCCAGACTCGAATCCGACCATCGTGGTGTTGCAGACAGATGCGTGACTCGTCAGTAAAGACAACTTCTTTCCATTCTGCCGCCCACATCCTTTTTCATCCCATCATTGGCGGCGGAGACGTCTGTGGTTCTGCATCAAGGATAGACCAAGCAATGAACGTCTTGCGGGCAGACCACTCTGCTGTAAACGGCGTTGAATGGTACGCGCAGACACTGAATGATGCGTTACAGACTCAATGTGCTGTAACTGAGTGACCCGTCACTGCCATCTTCACAATTTGCCTGTCCTCACGTGAAATGGTGCACTGAGGTGGATGCGATCGACCATGTCGGTCCGTCATACCCTCCTGCATCCAACGGTCACATATCCGCATTACAGTTGTTTGGTTACGTCCAACACGACTACCAATTTCCCTGAAAGATAATCCACAATCTCGGTAGACCACTCTATCCTTCCTCTGTCGAACTCGGATACTTGATCAAAAAGCTGATCGCTGTTTTCTACGAGACATAACTGATCGTTTTTTGAAAAAACCACAAGAAATACACAATTGCTGAACTTGAAATCGTCGAAATCTTCAAGCCTTAAATAGCGGTTTGAGGTGGCGCCACAGGCGTGCGTGATGTGTGTCTGCGCTGAAATTCTAATCATTTGCATATCTCACCTCCGCTAATGCATGTTGTAAATATCATGTTATTTGCGTGCTTCCTTCAGGGTGTTGCATTTACGGGGGCCAGCAGTGTATATGACAAGCCCATGGGGTCAATGGTAATTATTAATGTTGTTCTTAATTTAGTATTATTAAACTAATTATGAAACACATTGTGCGGCACTGATGCATTTATAAGTGTATTATATCTGTGTGAATGTGTATTTTATTTTTATTATGTTAGAATGTATCTTGTATGTTTACTTTCAGAAAATTAATAATTTTTTAAATAATTTTTTGTTTTAGATTTTTCAATATGTTCGAGCCGCCTTTGTAGAGTTATCACTCCCCCGTAGGAAGGCGTGTCCTACAGTTTGAGAAACGCTGATCTATATACACTGCTGGGTATATGCATTTTTGTAAATGTATGTGTAGTGGTAGAAAATTCTTGAGGTCAAAATATTCTTTCTTTCTTTTTTTTACTTAACATTTGGATAACGAATCTAAAAAGATTAGCATTTCCCCCATAATGGGGTTACCATGTTAGCCGAGGAGAAATGATCGCGAACATTGCATCTATATATATATATATATCGAATCGTGAGCTCGGTTCCTGACCGCTAATAACCTGCAGTGTGGAAGAATTATTGTACGTTAACCCGTAAAGTCCTCACGTTGGTGTGGTGTGGAAGTTTAGAGGGTGTTATGTCAGGTCAGACGTCATCCTCGTTACTTTGTTTTGACTCAGAATTTCGAGATCTTTTACCAAAAGTGACGTTAATGAAACAATCGATCAAATAACAAATGTATATATTCCCCTTTCAGTTCCTTTCCTTATTTTAATCTTCAGATTATGATGTAAATAAAACTGACTTCTTGCTTATAACCATTTTTATATACACATACGCACTGGGTGATAGAAGCAGCTGAGTGATAGAATCTTAAAAAATGCAACATTTTTAAATTTATAGATTCAAAAATATTCTTCTGAGAATGCAAGAAGTATAATTTAATTGTCATAATTGAACTCAAATGGTTTCGTCAGACCCTGGAGGATTAGCAACTACAAATGGTTTGTTCATTTATAAACAGATATCGAATAGGATTTTGCATAAAACACCTTCTTTAGTGAAATTGATTTTTTTTCTTAATGAAGGTTTCTTACCAAAATTTTGAAAGGTTGATTGATTTCATCATTTGGGTGGAAGAGCTTATTTCAAGAAATCAATCTTTTTCACAATATATTTTTCTAATATTGATAATATTAGAAAAATCCTCTCAGTAAATAGTTCATAAAAAATGTTTCCTTACATTAAAGTCCTCCTTGATAGCAGTATATTTAAAATTATTATAATATTTATTGTACTCTATTTTTCAAAAAATATAAGTGTAAGAAACATAGTGAATGGCATATTTTGCTTACTTTAAAAACATGATGGATGTATTATAACAGAATGCAAGTATAATCTCTCTCTCTAAAAATATAAAGAAAAAAGCGACTCAGTCACTCACTCATCCCGATATTTCTGGAATTATTGCTCCAAAATACTTGAAATTTGGTGAGCATGTTTCTTTTGCTGAGTAGAGATCCGCTAAAAATGGATTTTTTGCACTAATCCACTTTGTGGGAGGGGAAAAGATAACTCGACTTCCATTTTAAAAATTCAAGCCTTACCTATTTTAAATTAATACGGGAGGTTTATAAAAATGTTTTTCAATACTACCAAACACTTAATGCTAGGACTTAAATACCAATAATGTATAAATAGTATGTATTCATGAATGGTTTGTATGCTATAAAATAATATTATAATCGAAAAAGGCAGTTTGTTTTGTTGAAATGTGTTTCAGATCTCACTTATAATATCAACAGAAATAAATCACCGTAATAAGCATAAAATGATAAATTCCTCCATATTTTTTTTTATAAAATTGAGATATTGACTATTTAGAGAGAAAGATAAACAGAGAGGGGCCACAAATTGATTCTAAGAAAATTCCAAAATTTCATCAAAACTCTATCGTTTTTCCAGTAACCTTACTTATAAGAAAAAATTAATTGCTGTGGAAAAATACAAATTTCAATTTTAAATTCGTGGAATTTATTTTAAAATAGCTCTTAGAAATATACTGCGATAAGACTTGGCGTTTAACTTTCATCTCTTCATTAAAATGCTAATTTGATTCAGTATGTATTTTATATATTTATTAACCAACATTTTTCGATGATAAAATGAAACAATTTTGAAAGTTTTCTTGGAAAGTAATTTTTTAAAAAATTCCTTTATCATTCATTTGTGTGGTTTGTAGGTATTAAAAATATTTTAATCCGTTTCCTTATTCAAATAGAACGTCCTCTGTTTGTCTGTCTATTCAATTAATTTCTTTTCATTCTGAAAGATCAAATCTATAATAAAATGTGATGTATTTTATTACATAAACGAATTACCCAAAGAAAAATATAACTTTGCTCTTTGTGACAATCTTTAAGGTGACTGACTCCGATTGAAACCTGAAATGTTTGAAACCTCCTTTTGGTGAGGTGTGGTAGTTAGGAGAGGGGTTGCTCTTTCCGGAGTCGTCCTCATCACTTGACCGAGGCTCAAAATTAAGGGTCCATCACCAATAGCCCTCGTGCAGGATTACAGTGTGACGTTAATATTGTTACGTTGCTCGGGGTTCGTGGATTTTATGCAAAACCAGTCGTATAAACAACAAGGCAAATTCTTTAAGAGCGATGAGTATTTATTGTCGAAAATCAATCCTTGAAATACAGGATTCAACAGCAAAACTCACAGAATAAATACCATAAGGATTTCACACCCTCAACAGCACTCAGACACAATAAGCAGTGTCTAAAATACACATACGTATAAACTTATTCACAAGCACAGCCGAGCTAATCACTAGTCAAAACAATGCTCACTAATCGCTGTTTGAAATGAGACTAACTCGTTTCGGCGAGTATTGCTCTATTTATAGCCGTGGCTGAAACTTCGAGAAAGATGCGCTCGCGTCATAGATCGTGAAATTAGTGGATTTCTCCACAAATTTCTAGAAGAATCCAGATAGTCCCGAACTCGCCAACATGGTCGCCAATGTCACCAAATTGATCATCAAAGTCTCCAACTTGGTCGCCAAAAATGATGCCAACTTGGCTCTATCGCCAATATTTCGCCAAGTTCCTATTGAAACGCCATTATAACGTAAGGGACGCCGTTGCTTGTGAATATTACAGTTTTAACAGAATATAACAGAGTAACATAAATGCATTACGCATCAAAATATAGATTATTTACACTATTTTACAAAATTCGTAACAATATAATATTCACTCTCTCACATTGTTCGAAACTATGATTTTGAAAAAGCAAATAAATGTGTACAATTTTTTTATATTTAATGCCAGTTAATTAGAATATACATATAAAATTGTTTTAAGAACATTATAACTAGAAGAAAAAAAATTATTTGAACACAGTTTTTTAGTCATAAAATGGAGTAAGAATGACAAATTTTCAGAGCATTCACCTTTTATGAAAGTGTTTCCATAATAATAATATTTTGCCTATAAAAGGGAGAATTTTTATATACAGAGTCTGAACCAGGAAATTTGAAAAATTAATATTATTTTCAAGTTGCAATCAATTGAAATTATATATTTGGTGTTTTTTTTTTTTTTGCTAAAATATTTCTATATTCTGATATATTAAAATATTAATAAATATACTTCTAAATAATATACTTCAAAGAACTAAGGCTCTTTATAGAAATATTTGCCATATATAGGCAAAATATAATTATTATAGTAGCATTTTTCATAAAAGTAAAATGTTCTGAAAATATGTATTTTTTTCTTCATTTTTTGCCAAAAAATTGAATACAAATAGTTTTTTACTGAAATAAAAAAATTGAAATTGAAATTTTATTGAAATAAAAAAATCTCATATATTATAATTCAACTGACACTAAATATAGAAAAAAATTATTCACTTACATGCTTTTGCAAACCATGTCTCTGAACGTGGTCAGTTACTTTAAGGAATTTATTAGAAGAGCAATAAACTTTCAGATAACCAGAGTATTTTGATATAAATATTTTTCCTTGAACAGTTAAACTGTTTACTGTTACTAAACTGTTTATTGTTAATATCATTTTTTAAAAATAAATCTCGTAAAACAGTAGTATTAAAAATGTACCATTGAAATAGTCTATATATAAATTTGCAAGTTTTTTCAATGAACATGATTTCAACGAAAATATTACGAACGAAATATTTTTTATTACTCTAAGTTACTTTTCTTCACGATAAAAGGATGCTCAATGATTGACAGAAATGCTCAATTTTTCTTCGCATTTTTGTTGAACGTTTCGCAGTATCTATAAGCATAACTTAGAAGTCTTTCAGATGGCTCTAGCACTTTATATGAAGTAATTAGATTTCTTAGTTCTCTTGTTTTCGTATGATAACATAGTTATAAAGTAACTAAATTATTAGTGGAATTTAATAATGCATATTTATAATTTTCATTTTATTAATTATAAAAATGTAACTTCATTTTAGGATCAAACGTTTTCATCGAATTATTTTTTTTAAAAAATTGCCTTTCACTCCACAATAGAAGATATTTCTCCTAATGTGAAAAGACTTTTCACATACATACAAAAAAGATATATTCTTTCTTTGCAATTATTGCCAGAGTTTTACAATATCTACGAGGAGTTTTTAGGAGGTCTGCTGGAAATCTACGATTTTCCAGTCTTCAGATTTACTATTAAAATTTATTTTTAATTTAGAAGTTTTTTCAATAAACTTGATTTATGCAAAGCGTTGGGCAAAAACTACTTTTTTAAAAATTATTCTAAGCGACATTTTTTCCCTATAAAATGTTACTCAACATCCAACAGAAAGACTTACTTTTCTTAGCATTTTTGTTGAAATGTTGCAGTATCCATAAACATAACGTAGAAGTCTCTTAGATATCAACCATTTTGTATGAAGTCTTTAAGATTTCTTATTTCTCTTGTTTTCGTACGTTAATATAGTTAATAATTTAATCAACGGTATTACAGTTATTTATTTAATTAAATTAGTTAATGAAGTTTTATTAGGCATGTATGTAGTTTTTCATTTCATTGACAGGAAACTTATATAGCTTCACTTAAGGAGCAAAATTTTTCATTGAAATATTTTTTAAGGAAGATACCTTTCTCCCCAATAGAAGATATTTCTTCCCATGTGTGAAAAGACTTTTCAAGACATATTCTTTTTTAGTATTTATTGCCAGAGTTTTACAATATCTACAAGGAGTTTCTTAGAGGTCTGTTCGACATATACGATTTTATAGAAGACAAAAAAAAAAAAAAAAAATGAAAACTGGAGGCTATGGAAGAGTAGTGAAGCGACCAATTGAAAGGCGTAGATTGTTTCCGGGCGAAGAAGGCAGGAAGTAAAAATGACGTGACGTCGTCAGATTTCGAGATGTGAAAGGGGCGGAAGTCATGTGCTGGAACAAAATGAAATCTGGCGGAAGGCGGCAGCTACGATATTCAGGAAGAAGGTTGATTCCGGAATATTACGTCTATCCCGAATGAATCCGCCTTTTACATTGTTTTGGCGAAAAGTACTTCGGGCACGTAGGTTTGAACTTATCACGTGAACTGTATTTGCCATATATCTGAACGTCATTCTTATAATGTAAATACAGAGAGTGACGTTTATTGTGAATTTCTTCAAAGTGTTAAATTCCAAGAGAAGTATTACTTATTTCTATACAATTTTTATGCTAGCGTCTTTTTTAAAAAAACTTTACCGTTCAAAGTATTTTCTTTAGTCATGTCTTACTGAACAAGGCTTACTTCAATTTCCTTTCCTAAAAACATTAAACGGGAGGAGCGATGAAGTTAGTATATGCTATTTATATCAAATACGAAGTAGAATTTTAGATGATAATTGGAATTAAACGTTTCAATTTAAAATTCTTATAGGTATTATGAAATGAATTAGTCGCTTGTTTAAGAGTTGCTCATGAATTAGTGTTTATTATGCTCATATTATATTTCTCTCTCTCATTTTCATCTTTCAGAATCTTTTTATCTTCTCAATTATCTTAATATTTTTTTCTAAGAGTAAATACAAAAATATTTCCACTTGCAAAAAAATTCTGAAATTTAAAGCATTTTTTGACTATATATGCAGAAAATCTGCAAAATTTTTGTAATATTTTTAAAAAATATACATATTTAATTTATATATTTAGTTTTTGCAAAATTTGTAAATATCCTGAAAATTTTTATGCTACTTTAAGTAAAAATTAACACTCAGATTTTTCTGAGTTTGAATTACCTAAGGGTTAACGTAAATTTAATTCTGTATGAATGTAAGGCCATTAACATAAAAAACAAGGTAATTAAAAAAATAATAACGTAATGTGGATACACTTCACCACTCACAAAAAAAAAAGCAAAATTTTAAATTTTAGGCCTGTTATTCCTCATCATTGGTCTATAAATAACATTCAGGTTTCTAAGTGTAAAAGTTTTTCTATTTAAATGATCCATAAAAGTTGATATAACATTATTCAACATAATACATGCTTATATTTCATTAAAATAATTGAACTTTTTTTTGTAATAATAGGTATAGATTTTTCCTATTATGCCTCTATGTATATTTCTAAAGAGGAAAAACTCATGGCATATAACAATGCGTCATTTTTAACAGGGTGTATAACAGAAAAGTAAAACATATAATTAACTATTTATTCAATTAATTTCGTGAAAAAGAAGATAACATTTTTATAAAAAATAAAAAGATAAATTTTTCTTAGAATATTAAAAAAAAAATTTTAAAAAATCAACCCTTACTGTTAGCTATTTTGATGTTTTTTACATTTCTTAAGCCAGCTCAGTATTAATGACAGGTAGTCCTGCAACTGTAATCTTTTTGAAACCTTTTGTAAGAGTTCTTTATTTTTTAGGCTATTCCTCGTAACTCTCAGTTTTAACTATTTTTTATAGAAACATTACTGAATTAAAATGAAGAAGCAAACTTCAGATTGTGAAAAGGATTTATTTCTTTTGTTCCTATGATTATGGAGAAAAACATTTAAAGTACTATGTTCTTAAAGTCTTTATGCATTCATATGTTTTAAAAAGAAAAGGAAGTACAGGATTAATTTGTTTTAATCTACGCTTTAAATATGCAATTTATGAAAGTTTAAATACTAAGTCAGAAGAATAAATTTCTATAATTTACAAAACGTTTTTAAGGATTGCAAAAAAGTTAAGCAATTTTTTTTCTTAGAAATCTCTTCCCTTTTTTTTTATCTTTTTATTTCCTCAAAGTTTATTTTTTTTTTTTTTAAAAAAGAAAACCATACTGTTATTAAGCTTATGATAAAGACTCCTTCTTTTTTTGCTTTTTATAACTCATTTAATAGTTTTTATGCTAAATTTTTTCTCACAAATTTTTTTATAACACATGTTTACAAGGTAACATTCGCTCCATTATGAGACCTTAATACGAAAAAAAATACAACAAATGATTTATTTCAGGAGTGGGATTATATTTTGAGGACTTTATATATGTATATGTTATTTATTTAAAATCTAAGTATATTGTTATTAATAATTTAAATATATGCATTGAAAATTTAATACTAATATAAAAAGATATTTTACGGAATCCTTATTTATATGTATTTTGACAATTGTCGCCAAAATGAAGAAAGCGTACTCGAAAGGATACGCACAGTGATACTTAAGGTACGCCTAAGTAGTATGCTCATGATATATATATGTATGTATATATATACAGAATGCATAGAGAGAAGTCCCTTTAAACTGAAAATACTTGCGAGCTGAGAGAATAACAGCTAGGAGAGATCACAATATAGTAAAGTGACTACACCCGACCAAATACAAATGACAGCAGCGTCCCTAGCGACGAAATTTGGAATATAGGCATTGCAAATCGAAAATAGAAAGAGGAACAGCAAATTTTACAGTTAGAAAATTTTAGAACATGATTTAATTAGAATGAAATAACAGTTGGTTTATATGGATAAGATAAAATGTCGTCTGTATACCTAAAGATAAGATCTTTGTTCAATTTTACTTTTTGTCCAACATTGGTTGGTTAGACGAGGCACTGTTTCAACGTAAAAGATTAATAAGCTGACACAATGCCAATACTGGGATATGGAAAGCCTTCTTAAGGACTATCCACTAAACACTAAATGCACTGGTCCATTAACGTGCTGTGGGGTATCAGTAATGATCGCTTACTGCAACCTGAATTCTACAAAATACGTTAAGCGAATAGAGGTCTATGTAGCTCTATTACTGGATATTATAAACAACTTTGTAGATGATATCCCCCTGTCTACACTACACTTCTTGAGGTTCCAACATGACTGTGTTCCTGCGCACCAGACTATTGGAATCTAAAGCTTTCTAAAAGAGTGTTTCGGGCAAACGCCGAACTTCACTCTGATGGATTTCTTCCTGCGGTGTTATATAAAAGATAAGGTTTGTGCAACACACACAAGTCTGCTTGATTTGAATTATTCTACCGTGAGCAATGGCGAAATATTTGAATATACTCGACAGTAACTGATTACCACTCTGAGTCAATTCACCTTTGCTATTTTTTGGTGTGATGTCATCAAATTGTATTGACATAAGTACGTATTTTATGCAATAAATTTTCCGTATTTTTTCGTTTATCTACGCATATTCCTTTATATTGTTCACCGAAATTGGAGTGCATTGATTTCAAATATTTTTGTATATACAAACGACAATTTGCCTTATCCGTGTGAACTAAATATCGTTTCGTATTAATTAATTAATTTTCTAAGACTTTCGAACTGGAAATTTTGTTCTATCTCTTTTCCTTTTCGATTTGCAATGCCTATCTTCCAAATTTCGCCATTAAGGGGCGCTGCTGACATTTGCATTAGGTTCAGCGTAGTCGTTTTACTGTACCGTGACCTCAATTGCACTGCTGATGCTCTCTCAGTTCGCAAGTATATTCAGGTTGAAGGGATATTCCTATGCACCCTGTTATATATATATATAAGAGAGCAATTCGGAAAGTAAAACCTCCGGATCACTGTAAAAACAAACTAGGACAGAGGGGGGGGGGATTTATTTACATATCAAAGGTACAACTTTCCTCTATTTTTCAACATAGTCTCCTCCATTAAACAAGCACTTGTCGTACCGTTTTACCAATTTACCAATTCCTTCTGTAAGAATCCGGCCGCCTGCAATTTAAACCAATGTGTCACAGCGTTTTTAAGTTCCTCTTCGTCATCGAAATGTTGTTCCCCAAGCCACTTCTTCACTGCAGTGATTAGATGGTAATCGGATGAGATCAGCATTCACTACAGACTGCGTTCCACTTTGGGATTTCTCATGGGTGTTTTTTCTTCCGTCCTTGAAAAAGCGTATGCATTGACGCACTACACCTTCACTAAAAATGTTTGGCCCGTATACGGCACACAATTCACGATGGATATCCGCTGCTGATAGTTTTTTTTGTCCCAAAAAATCTTATCACTTTTCGCACCTCACATTTCGCGGGATTTTCTATGGTGGTACACATTTTATCACGTTATCACTAACTCTTGGCTCTACGACACTCTCATTCACCGACTAGAATCTTACTGAATCAGAGGTTGATCGTGCATTCGATTGAGGAAGCTCCGAACCGTACTTCTAGCGCCTTGCCCAAACGGCGGTTAGTTTCCGAATTGCCCTCGTATATATATGTGTGTGTGTGTGTAATATGAGGTACTACTTGAAAAAGCTAGAGATGAAATCACATTTATATATTTTGGTTTATTAGAGATTATATATATATGCATATACTTTTAAGATTCAGAGATATTTTATTTTTATTTTTATTGTGCTTAAGGAAATATTTAGATTTTGAAGAAAATATTGTATTGGAATATTTTTGAAAACATATGCTTGATTTCAGAGTTAAATTTATTCAAAATACAGAAAAAGGTGAAAATTCTTTTGCAAAGTTAGGTTTTAAATTTTAAAACCTATGAGACCTAAGAAGCAGACCAGACTTCGATCACCCGAAGCAAATTTACATTATTCATACAGAGTTTTAGAATTGTAAAATACTTTCCAAATAACACTGATACATTAAATTCAATAATTTCTAGATGAATCAGTAAATAGAAAAATATTTTTAGCTAAAAATTTTAAAGCTAATGATACACGAAAAGATAATTTTTTTTCTAATTTACAGTAAAATCAAAACCGGAAAATTGGTATTTGTAGAAGAGCAAAAACTTATTTTAATGATTCTGTAGCATTAAAATACCATTGGCATTACAAAGGAATGATACTTATTTCTTTCTAAAAGTATAAATATTTATTATGAATAAAATAGGTTCCAATAAAAAACTTAACAATAAATAAGCCTAAAATAAGCTTCTGTTATTTTCTTATGTGAATTTATTTTTATACTTTTATTATATTATTGAAGTTTCTTAGCATAAAATTTGTAATTATTTCCTAAGAATAAGTTTTAATGAAACTATAAAATTCTGTGAATTACGATAGAAAATTTTGCAAGTTATTAAGATTGCTTTTTAATTTTACATAAATTTGCTGAATTACACTTCTATTCATCATGATTTTGAAATCAACAAATGAAACAACTCATAACAACTCATAAGCGATCTAAAAGATTTTTTACTTTGAGTTAATTCATCTCCTGCTTCTTTAAAATTTTAAAACATTATTATCTTATTCAATCAATTGTTCTTTAAGTATACTTAAAGACGGTCAAGAACTTAATAAATCATAATTTACAGGGAAGGATAAAATATTCAGCAAATGGTACCGCCGGCTAGATGGCGTGGTTGGTTTGTCACTGGCCTTCTGCACCTAAGGTTATGGGTTCGACCCCGGCCCAAGTTGGTGGATTTTCATGATGCAAAAAATCGACACCGGTCCTATCACATTATTATATGGCATGAAAAAAATCCCTTGAATGCCTGTTTGGCTTGGGAGCTCTTGCCAAAATTAAAATCCTAAGTACGGTTTCTCATCGCCCGAGCTCAGGTGAGGAAACTGGATGTCAAAATTACTTGCGGTAATTGGTATCGCCTGTATAGTGCTGCACTAAAAAGTGATACTAGCTCCTGGGGAATGTACTAGGTTTGCAAACGTTAAATACCAATGCACAGCTCCATTAGAGAAGATGAAAAAAGAAGTAAATGGTAT
Source organism: Trichonephila clavata (assembly GCA_019973975.1). Taxonomy (NCBI): domain Eukaryota; kingdom Metazoa; phylum Arthropoda; class Arachnida; order Araneae; family Nephilidae; genus Trichonephila; species Trichonephila clavata. Next base: position 197,218 of record BMAO01013673.1, read on the forward strand.
TCCATTCACACACACAGAATATTTGGACAATTATGCTGTAATGATAAATATCAGCAAAAATCTTTTAAAAAGTACGATATATATTCAAAAAGTTTCTAAAAATTTAGAACCAAATGGTGTTTTTCAAATACCTTAAACACAAGAAAAAAATAATGCTACATTTGACATTTAGTTTGATTTTCCCTAAAACAAACTCCTATTATATGAAAAATTTTTTTCTTAAAATAATTTTTTTGTGTATGCTTATAAAATTTTGCCTATTTTTCTGAAAATAAGTAAAATTATTGTAGTGTTCTTTTTTAGTTAAATACTTTTTTTTATTCTTGTTTAGCTATGTATTTCATGTATACTTGTGGAAAAAATAATAATTACATTTTACTTTAGCGTTACAGTACTAAGATATTTTGAAGCTTTTGTGAGTATAGTAAAATAATGCGATAAAATTAAATTGGATGAATATGACAATTATATTTGAAATAATGCTAAATAATTTTTTTTACTTTCAATTTTATTTAGAATTGGATCACTGTAAACTGGATTAATGATTATTTATTTATTATTTTGTAATTATAAATGTAATACGCACCGAAAAGGAAAAACTGTTTAAGAAACCAAGTAAGCTTTATAATTATCACTTGGCATTCTAATATTATAAAAAAAGGGTAATTTTATTTCCAGACACTATATTCAATTGACACCGCTATGCAATTGTTTAAAAATAAATTCCATCATAAAAAAATATTCCCTTTCTTCTAAAAATTAAAGTTAATAAAAGCGTAATCTCTCTATCACTTTTAAACTTATTTAAATTGAATAAAGTGTTTCGAATCTTTAGAATTGAAACAAATACTTTATGCATTCAGAAATGATCTAAAAAAATAATACTGATGAAAGAGACACGGTTTCATTCCAATTTGTGCTTGTTCTTTACTTCAAATAACAAAATGGCACTAGAATGTTTACACGTGTGGATAAAAGTTCACTAATAGCAAATAATTTTCCGACGATCGCGAAGAAAACTTTTTTCCTTAATAATGATGCTGTATTTTTCTTGACCTTTGACCTTGTAATGTCCAATAATATGGCAACTGCTTTATCTTATCCTGTCAGAAAGTTTCTGCTCTCGTTAGAGAAATATTTCTTGAGGAGGAAAGAAAAGAAAACATGTGTAGGGGGATATTTATGTACGAAGTTGGTAAGGTGTTGCTTTTTCAAAAAAAATTTTTGTGGAAACAGTTTTGAGTAATATAACAGCAAACGAGTTCTGCATGCTTAAAATTATTATACTTACCGAAAGAGGATCCCAGTTTGCTTCTTTCAATTGACAAATGTGAGTACAAAGTATTTATATACCAACAAATAAAAAAAGAGTTCTTATTTTGTAAAATATTAATTTATTATTAAATTTACAGGTATTGATAAAAATTTTGTATATGTAGTGTTAATTTGAAAATAAAAATGATATTTTCTGATTTTTTTTAATTTTTTATTTTTTGATTCATAAAATAATATTAATAATAGACACAAGTATATAATTTAAATGAATTCATTATCCTTTATATCCTTTAAGAGTTGATCCTAAATCCTTAAGCGGTCAAATTCTTTCCCCAAAATGTTTTAAAAAAAGGCACATTTTTTTATTGCATATAATTAAGCATAATACTTAACAGAATGTGAAAATGGAATAATTTATTTTAATTTTCAATTTTAAAGTTTTCACACTATTTTTCATTTTATATTTTGTGGAACACAAAAACACTAAATGTTTGCTTTATATAAGTATACTACTCAGAATGTTTCATATATGTTAAAATAATTTCTCTCATACACATACAAAAAAATTACATCTTCGTACAAACATGTTCTTTTTCAAACGGTTAAGGATTTTGTGTGTGTGTGCGCGCGGATATATATATGCACACTTAATTTGAAGCATGGTGTAATGCTAAGTCTTACATTACAATAGAGACAGAGATAATATCGGCTTTTTTGGATTACCTTTCCATTTTCATTTCTTCTCAAGCAACAAATTGTACATTGCCTTACCAGTCCCTGTTCTAAATCGAATATTTTCAAGAATCTAAATTCTTGCCTTCCATGAAAAAGATTCCCGCCTTCACCCCAAAGAAAATCCCGGATGAGAAGTATTTCAGTACCACGGACAAACTATGCATCGTTTAAAAAACACTAGCACTAATATAATCTCACTATAAGAATCAAAAATATGTGCAAATCAAAGATAGAAAGAAAAAAATATTAGTGCCTGTACAGTGTACAGCAAACCAGTCAAGGGGTTAACACATATCGTTGCATTTGTAGATATAACTTTTCACTAAGTACTTAAGTGATAGAAATACTCTAATGAATTTTGTATTCTGTAATAATTAATTTGATTAGATCAGACCATTTCTTATTGAATGTATTACACTGAAGAGAGTTAGTGAATGAAGTAAGTTGTTGCAAAGAAACATTAAATATTAATGAAAAAAAAAACTCATATTTTTCGTAAAAATATTTAAAGGAGTAATAAGAATACAGTGTTAAAATATCGAAGGAGTTTTAAGCCTACATTAAATCTGGATGACTTCTGAGAATTTTTAATAGAAATAGAGCCGTCAGAGAGAATGTTAGTAAATATTTAATGATGGTACAAAAAATTTATTATAGATATTGGGCAGTGAATTGTAGAAAGCACATAATAAAAAGCACTAACATATTTCATTTACCTTCATCATTTTATCCCTTCCTCTACTCCTATTCATTTCTCAAACATGCTGAATTGTGAAATTTCAGTTAGATTTTTATGTCAGTTATTCATTATACAGAAAGTAAAACAATAAATGATTTAAGAAATTTTTTGTCGAAGTCTTATTTAAATATTTAAGTTAAGTAGACTGAAAATTTGGATTTTGTTTTATTTGCAGAATACAATCCAAATTCCAAAATTAAAGAATAAGACATATACTGATATAGTTTCTTCAGAAACTCAAGTAAAAGTTTCCTTCCAAAAATAAGCTTGCATCATGATCGCATACGTTTTAATCCATAATATAAAAGGAAATAAGTGAAAATGTTCTGTATAGAAAATTGAAAATGAACGAATCAATCTTTTAATGCATGAAATTAAAATTAAATGGCAATATTTAGAGTATTTTGGAAAAATGTAAGAAAGGGCAGTTAATATTAAGTCATTTTAACAATTTTCATGAATGTCAGTTTGATTTAAGAAGTCATAGCATATAAGGTGAACAGTGAATCAATATAGAAATAAAATAACACTAAACCTACCGATATTTCATATGTACCTATTTTTACTACATGGGGTCAAATGAACCAAATTTAAAAAGTTATATATTCTAAAATGTATTGTAAAAAATACCTTTAAGTTTAATTAATTTCATTTCACTTGTTTTCCTTGCTTTTTTCAAGGGGACACAGTACGAATCAATTGAAGAAAATCGTTTAAGAAATCACATCTAATTTTTTCTAACTAAATTATCCTTTATATACTTTTCTGCAACCTCACAAAATTTGAAATCTCTATGTTCAATAAACAGTTATGACAACTTTTAAGTTAGTTTTTATTAACATCCCAATGGCAAATAAAAACTTTATACTCAATTGCCTCAGAAAGAAAAAATAACTAGTTTATCTTCATTTAAAATGTTCAGGCTTTTTTTTCTATTGTGCCAAAGCTTTGGTATTTTTTCTACTTGTTTCTACTAATACATGTAACAAAAGTGGGATGCAATTTTGAATCAAACTAATACTTATTTTTGAAAAAAATATTGAATTAAGAATTTATACATGTTTTTCAAGGAATTTTCAATAAATCTTTATAGAAAAAAGTATTTTACGAATATAAATCATGCTAGCAAAAAACACCATAGAAACTTTTGTTATACATAGTTTGACGTGCATGTAAATGAAATTTCATACGTTTACGTCAATTTTTGTAGGAGTAGAGTTTAAAATCAATTCATAAATATTAAAATTTTCCTTAAAAAAATTATTAGTTTTTTATGATAATTTGAGCATAAAATCTGTTTTACATAATACATATACCAGAGGTGAGGAACGTTTTTACCATTAGAGGCCACATGTAAATTAGAAAATAATTAAGGAGATCGCAAGATTAAATGAAGCTATAAATGCGACTTTATGAAATTATTAGAGATTTTGAACAATTTTAACAACTTGGTGCATTATATAGAAATATTATAATAAAATTGAATTTTAATTTACTTATTATTTGACAGCAAAAGCTACAGTACAGAATATTTTTGTATCAACATATGGAACGAACATTAAATAATTTCTCTATGAAAGTGTATACTTGCTAGAGATACAATAACAAAAAAGTACTAGTGAAACCATAGAATAAGTAAAACAATAACTAGATTTTCACATTGGCCTCTAACAACATGAGACGTGTCTGTTACCAGTACCATACCAAATTTACACAAATAAATCCGCAAGTCTCTTTTTTTAGTGCATAGAAACTTATAAAAAATACTTCATTAATACTCAAATTAATACTCAGATTAATTTTTAAATGATATTCATCCAAAAAAAACACAACCTTTTAACGTACATGGAATCAGTTACAACAATAATAGTAAGAAAATAGTTTTTGTGTAGATATAATATAACATGTCTGGTAGAGTTGCCGTGTTGCACTAGGTGGCGTTCTAACATTTGAAATGTACAATTGTCCATTCTCACAAGCAGGCATTGAAATATACAAACTTCCATGCCGTCCTCTTTTAACATGCTTTTATTAGCTTCACTGTATGTAAAGGAATCTTTGAATTCGATTTTTACCCAGATTAATTCCAAATTTTGCACACTTGTCAAGGACCTATGACAATACAATAATTTCATAATTTTGTTCCATTGTCCTGATCAGGATCATCAGGATTAACGATTTCCCATTTCCAGATTTGGTGTCTAAAAGATTAAGTTATAACCCTAAAGCAAAAACGCTCATGGTTAATACAAAAATACAACAAGCAAAAAAATTAATTCATCAATGAATACATGATAGTTAAAAAAACACGCTTTTATTATAGATCGAACCAAAAAATGAAAAATAAATGGCAGTTAAAAAAACTAAAAAACACGCTTTTATGGTTAATTCACCTGAAAAGTAAAAAATAATTCTTAATATAAGAATAAAATGATTAACGAGAAAATTAATGTCCAATTGGTAAAAGCGTGGAGTGCTCGATATCAATTGTTATAATTTCTTACTTGTCTTCTATTCCGAAATGCACAGTTAGTGTAAAAATGTAGTACAAAGCCCCCACGCTTTTACCACTATGACATTAATTTTCCCGTTAATCATTTTATTCTTATATTAAGAATTATTTTTTACTTTTTAGTTCGATTAATTATAAAACGTGTTTTTTAGCATATAAAAGTATGTTATAATCAGTAAATTAAATATTAATTAATACAAGTACTATCTTTTATGAAGGCTGCGAATTCCCCACCACTGACATATACAAAGGGGGCAGCCAAAATAATTTTGATAATCATTAAATTAAAAAAATTGTAAATAGTACCATGTCCCCTTAACTGTTATTTAGTTTTATATAAAGTGTAGAAATATATATATATATATATATATATATATATACTTATCTGAAATGGAACTTCCACGGTAAAGTAAAATAAAGCTTTATACGATCGTGAACTGAAACATAGATATTGAAAATAATTTTAACCTCTTTAATACAGATTTGAGTGTATATCAAATTCTTCCACTGAACTCAGTTTCATCCTGAGCTGAAGAAACTCCGTATTTTATTTGACGTAGCAGTCAATTGACTTGATGAAAAGATAGAAGAAACACGATAAGATATAAATGATCTCACGTCGAGAGAAAGTCTCAGCTTTCTACTTCTCACGGTATTTCAGAGCATTTTAAAAGATTTCATAGTGAAAACTCCCCCAGAAAAAAAAAATGCACTCTTTTTTTCCTCCATGACACACGCAGCAATTCTCGAGGTATCTGCTAAAATCGGGAAAACAAATATTAACTGTCTGATCCCTGCTCCTGTCGACACGAAATGCCGCTATCCAGGGGGAAAAAAAGACTGGGAAAAAAGAAACATTTTATTTCAAATGGAAAAGTACCAGGTGCTATTGGCAACCTGATCCGTACACGCATCAGCTGAAGAAGCACAGCATAGATTCTTTTCAATTTAACTTCTGAGAATTCCAAAAGAAATCTACTGGACTTATAATGTAATGAAAGTACAGAGACATCTGTCAAGTTTAAATAAACTTTTCTGAAAAATAAGGGGAAAAAAAAGATTTAAGAGTCAACATTTTTCATCCTGGAATTGATTAATATTTGAACGTGAGGTATAAGAAACACTTGAAAATATACTATAGAAACACAAACAACTTATAGTAATAGAGTGTTTTATAGCTCTTATATTGGATTCAGATGTTTATGGCTTTCATAATCTATTGTTTCTTTTGCATAGGAGAAATAAGAGAGTAAATCTCTCTCTTTCACTCCTAAAATAACAATAGTGTCTCAAAGAAAGAAAAATTCTTTCAAAATATAGTGTTGTTCCTGATGACTCTTTGTTTGACCATTATTTATGTGGACGGTAAGAGTTTTAATTATTATTAAGGTATCCGAACACGTTCGGAGTACTTTTTTTCTAAAAAAAATAGCACACATACACACTAAAACAATATAAATTCTTTCTTAGGAATCAATACCAGTAAAAATACTAATATTTAACTATTAATATTTACTCATAAAAAGATTATCTAAAGTTTACAAAAATCACAATTAGAAGTGAAGTTTTAGCAATATTTTTTTTAAGAGAACTTCAAAGCAATTAGAGAAAAAAGTAATAAAAACTTAAATCAGTAGAAATATTACTAAGACAAATTAGATGCATTTATTTATAAAATGTACCAAAACTTTGAAGTTTTATTAAAATTTAAAAGTTTTAGATCTGACCGAGTAAATATTATGAGAGAAATGTTAAAAGAAGTGTAACATCCTTTATGGCAGTGGTCCCCAATATCGATCACATTTCGACATAATCCCCAAGCCTATTTAGCCATTTATCAGAACGCAGAACAACTTGCTTAACCCATCTTGGGAAAAATCAGGTTCTAGTCTATTGAGGCAGGTCTCGACGGATGTTTTCACAGAACTATCTTGGAATATCGCAGCACATCAGAAACGATATGTTGCACGCTACCATAGCTCAGTCCCAGCTCTGACGAGATTTCATGCAGAGTTACTCGTCGATCACTTTGAATCAGTTCTTCAATTCGTGCCATGTTGATTTCTGTCATTGAAGGACTTGGCCGGCTGCTCCCTGTCATATTGCGGTTTTCGACATCCTGTCTGCCTGATTGAAAAGAGGGACACAATTTCGCTACATGTTGTCTGCTCATTACAGATGCGGACACATTCTTTGCCCATAAAAATCGAGTCACAGTTTGCACTTCCAAACGAGACCAATTTCCTAAGAGTCTTGCCATTTCAATCGTCCTGAACCACCTGGGAACTTTCCCTACCTACCCGCAAACCAGCTGTATGACAAGTAGTGCCATCTGTCTCCACTTTGGGTAAAAAAATTCTCCACAACATGTAGTTCTCAAATGCTACGGCTTGTAACCTTTTTTTCTGATCTACCCTCGTATATATATATATATATATAATGAACATTCAATTTTAATAAAACAAATTTGTCATGGGTAAAATTAGTTTTACACTTAACTGAAACGACACATTGTCATAAAACTAGTTTCATGAATGCGGAATGAAAATGATGTAATTTCATTTTAAACTATACTCTAAAATGCTTATATATTTAGAATTTCTCGTAATTACACATTTACAAATATCTCTCTGCACCAAACACACACAAAATTTTCCAACTCTCTCTAAATAAAAAAGTGTTTGATGACGATGTATAATAAATTTATTTATCTACCTCACTCAAAAGAATAATAATAATAAAAAAACAATTATATATATAGTCCTGTTCAATAGTATGGCTTCAAATTAAAATAGATCTACATAATAAATCTAAATTACAGTTTTTCAATTTGAGCAATGTGTATAAACAGTTGTATAATTTGCACAATGGGGACTGTACCCCCTCCTAATATTTAATAAACTTTTTGTTTGCGAAGCACTTGAAAAGGCACGTGGCAGGATGCTTTTGAATATTTATCAAAGCTTTCGCCAGTTCTTAAGGATTTTAAAATTTCATATGTTTCTGTGAGAGTGTGCATTAACACTGCACTAAAAAGCAACAGGAAAGCTATTGGTGACGGACTTCGTAATTTGAACAACGGGCAAGGACGACACTTCAGCTGGCTTCCCCCCTCTCTCAACTTTCATACCTCGCCAACACGTGGACTTAGAGCCATGACAAACTTCACGTTGATCAGCCCTTTTATATGTCGGTTTATTAGTGGCACTGGGGCTCGAACTCACGGCACTCCAGATACGAGTTCATGACCATAAGACTAGGCTACCGTATGTCTCGTATGTTTCTGCGCTGACGGCTATGTGATATTGTCTCTGCTTATGTTTTCACGCGCGCGCGATGTTTCTACAGCATCATATCTGCAGATAATACCAACCGATTATATTTTGAATTTAAAGAGGTCCAGTTTCTCAATAACAGAATATGCATGAACAAGTAATGTAAAAAAATTTTTAAAGTCAGTTCCTACTTAGGTCAATGATTAGAACTCGGTACCTTCTGATCCGTAAGCACGTAACATACTACTAGACAAAAGGGATCACTCCTGTCTGGAGGCTGTTACTGGCTTATTTTAGATACCACCACAATAATTCGCACAGTTGTCGGATAATAACAATTTTCTTTCTCATTGAATTTTTATACTCTATTGACCTCTGACGTTCATTTGCAGCGTTGAGTTGTTCTAGCTCACAGTGCCAACTTAGCTGGATAGTAAAACCCTGATTTAAAGAGGATAGACCTAACGGATAGCACATTGTTACAAGGGAATAAGATTTGCAATATTTATTCCCCTAGATTTCCTCATATAAATGATGTATCAACTACACTCTATAACAAAAGAAACGACGCGCCAAGAACGAGTTGTCCGATAGAGAAAAAAGTTGGCTGGTAGAAAGATTATGTACAGATTAGAAAATGATTAAAATTTTAGAAATATTCATTGATTTATTTCAGAGTTACATAGTTAAAAAGTAACGAGCTCAGTAAGGTGTTGACCAACCTCTGCCTGGATGCAAGCTGCAACACAACGTAGCATAGAGTGATAAAGCACCCTGATGGTCTGCGGAATTTCTTGCCAAATTTGCTCCGATTGAGGGCCAGGTCATCACCATTCCCTAGTAGATGCAGTCGCCTTTTCATCATATCCAATACATGCTCTGTTGGAGAGAGATCTGGCTGTACAAGAAAGTGTTTGACGTATGCCGTATGTGATCTGGCATTATCTTGCTGAAAAATGTGGCAAGGGTACTGCAAAAGGAACGGTAGGAAAACTGTTCTCAGAATGTCATCGACGTACCTCTGTGCTGTAAGTGTGCCTCTAATGACGAACAAAGGGGTCCTGCTGTCAAAAGAAATGGCACCCCAGACCATTACTCCTGGTTGAGGACCTGTGTGGCGTACAATAGTGAAAGCAGTATTGGCACGTTGCCGTGGGCGTCTCCAGACTAGTCTTCGATGATCGCCAGGACACAGTTGTAAGAGGGATTCGTCGCTAAACACTATACGTATCTAATCAGCCTGATTCCAACCTGATCGAATCAAGCACCACTGTAATCTGGCTCAACAGTGTGCAGGTGTAAGTAGCAGGTGGCGTAGCGGGAGGTACGAGTGTAAATTTCGCTCTATCAGTCATCTGTGAGTGGTCATGGTGGTCACTCGGGTGAGGGCCGCACGTTTGATGGTTGATAACGACGAATCAGAAGATGTGACAGTTGATTAGACAATCAATCTGTCCTTCCAATCTGCTGTGGCTTTAGGTCGACCACTACCTTCATGACGCTGAATTCTGTCTTTGTTCACCCATTCTTGCCAGCATTTTAATGTCCGCATCTCTTCGGACCATATGACGAGCAATTTCCCAAGCTGCCTCTTTCAATCCAATGCAATACAATACATCCTCTTTCGAACTCTGACAGTTGCTCGTAATGAGCTTGAATTATGCGGCGAGGCATTTTTGAGTCGTTGAAAGGATCCTAAATCGCAAAAGAACAGAAATTTTGATGTTGATTCGACATTTTCCCGACAGTATTCAGTTACACGTGTTCACTCAATGACGCAGTACTCCCAACTAGCTTGATCTATTTTGGCAAAACTGGCCACATGGATAGAGGAGGTGCGTGCAATGATGTCACCAAAACAGTTGTTGCCAACTCTACTCTTTTTCAAACAACACTATTAGTCTCTTTTTTAGTGCCACACCATGTACACCAGCGTTTCTCAAACTGTGGAGTGTTCCCCCAAGGGGGGAGGGTGTGATAACCTTCCGTGGGTGTGCGATCACATCAAAAAGTCAAAAAAATTATTAATTTATTGAATGGAAGCAACTAAAAATGCATTCTTGCATAATAAATAATATAATACACATTTACATTAATGTAATATACAAAATATGTATTAATGCTCAATGTATTTGATAATTAAATTATCAATACTAAATTAAGAAAAGGTTTAAAAATTACTAGTGACTCCCATGTGCTTGTCATATACAAAATTTAACATTTATCTTGATAATTTGTACGGTTTATAACTAAAGTCGTATTGTAGCTTTAGCGTCAGTGAATTGTTATTGTGTGGAGGTGGGTACGATGAAAATTATGATTAAAAATTGGGTCGCAAATGTTGAAAGTTTGAGATGCACTGATATACACATGAAAATGTTGAAAACAAAGTAATGGTAATCATCCATCGGGGATAACTGCTATGTCTGCAGTTTCTTCGTATTATCCTTTAAATGGGACCTGGATAAGACCCAATTTAAAAGGTTTTTGGATTCTGTAAAACACCTGGACGTTTTCGCCAAACATTTTTTATCCACAATTTTACACCATTTTCGTACATCCACCCTTCTCGTGCACATAGATAAAAAAAAAACCTTTAGGAAAATTAGGTATTGGCATCCGTCTTTTTTAAAAAATAATCATGGGTTTTAATGTTGTATTTTCATCTAAGCAGAAGATTACTATGATGAAATGAGTTATTTCGTGACCTGTTGTCTGTACGTGAGCGGTGTTTTTGACAAAAGATAAGAGCATTGCACATGCACATTCCAGATTTCTTTCTTTAAAAAAAAAGGTGCACGTTACACGGCGAATACACCTAAAATTAAAAAATGCAGTTTGAAAGTACAGGTGCGTGTTATACGCCGGATTTTACGGTAATTATTTTTTGTATATCCCCTGCACTTTGTACAGTCATATTTGGAGGAACTGGTATTCTGAGAATATTTTATTACCAAATTGTTTTTAGGCTTCACTCGTTTATTGATATTTCTTCCTTGCAAAAGTAAGCAGGAATATTACACATTTGTAGATTATTAATATATATATATTACCGCTTAACTACATAAATTAATTATTCAACAGATTTTCTAGGTATTCAGCACATTAACTAGAGTGATCCGTTAAAATGCGGAAAATTGTTTCATTTCTCAAAAGATCTATGTATAATCTGTGAATTACCTAGATAATTGCACATAATCTACTAAGTACTCTTTAAAGTGAAAAAAGATCTTGGGTGGAACAACAGGAACGTTTCTGTGGGTTTAAATTAAATGTTGTTTATGTGTTTTTTGATACCTAAAGAATCGAGTTAATACAATCGAACAATCAACACATTAGTTGAAATAATCAATCAATTGGAAAACAACAATGCAAAGAATTAAATGATCTTAAATATTATTGGCAATAAGAGGAAATTGACATAATGTTATTTTTTTATTATTATCTAAAGAATTACGTCAAAACAATCAAGCAAACATTAAATTAGTAGACGGAATCCATCAATTGATCATTCAGAATACAAAGAATCAACCGATTTAACATATTATAACAAGCCAAGAAATGAATTTGCAAAGTATATGATAAAATGCTTACTTATTAGTGTAATTTCTTTTATGCTTTAATAATAACATAGGAAGCAACAAATTTTAAAAAGTAACTTCTGTGATTTTTATGAAAAAAATAATGCTTATGCCAAACCTTTTTTCTTACATTTTGAAAAATTTTGGATAGTGTAATGAGAAAAATATTTTAAATAAGATTTATATAACATACATTTAAAGTAGCAGAAAAATATGGAATTCGCAAGAAGATATTCAATTTTTTTACTGAAAATAAGAAATTCGCAAGAAAACAATTCCAAAAATTTCATGTAAAATTCTGGTTTTTTTAAACTATTTTTCTTCTAGTAGGAAAGATAAAATGCTTGAATTTCATGGATTTGAACATTGTTTTTCGTGTGAAGCGAGTGAAACATTTCGAGTTTGTCTTAAATGTAGCCGGAGCTAATTTTTTTGAATAAAAAAACTTTAAATGCTGGCTGCAGATTTCAAAAGTCACGAAATATTTTTTTTTATGAAAACTGGAACTTCACACAGTCATATTTTTAATTCTTAATTACTTTAAAAGGTTTCCTTTTATTTTTGATGTTTTAATTGTACTATTTACTTCAACACTTTTATTACATAAATATTTGCTTGGCATGCTTAACTCGAACACAGAAAAATTATGCGAAAACATAATCTAAAACTAACACTTAGAAAGTTTCTCGATGTTTTTAGTTTTGACAATTTTTTTTAATTCCAAAACACAGTCTTAAATGTACTGATCATTTAAAATATTTCTTGGGTGGTAATTTTCATTTCAACTAATTTTTCAGAGACAAATTTCCACATTTCCTCAACTTTAATTCTTGTTCTAATTTAATTACGTAAACAACTGTTTTGAATACATATTACATAATTGATCAATTAATAAATTAATAAATCTAGTTAGTCTTTTACTGAACCTTAATTAAAATTGGGGAATAAAATTTTTCCAATAAATAACACATTTTCTATCACTGACTTTTGATATCATTTTCAAAATGTAAAATATTGTCATTAAATGTAAAAAAAAAGGAAATTATATGAAACTTATCTACTAAGAAGGTTTTTAAAATCCGAATTAAAAATTGGTACAAATAATTAAAACAAAGAGAGAAAACATGAAACTACTTGCATATGCGATAAATTGAATTAGGAATTTTTTGAAGCAAATGAATGAATGTGTTTGGATAATATTCTAAGACACCCGAGAAAAACCCAAGATTAATTATGTTAATGTATAATAACTGAAATAAATTATTTATATTCGTAATTATTTAATCATAATTGTTTGAAAAACATAAAAAAAAGAGAAATTACATTTTATTTCGTTGAAAGTTAATGCTTTTTTCTATTTCTACCAAATTCTTACATTAAATTTATCAGAATTTATATTAAGGAAAAACTAAATATATATAAATATAAAATTTTCCTTTTTGTCCAAAAGGGATTGATCAAACAAAAAATAAAGCTTAGACAGCACAACTGAAGATTTTTCTCTCTTCTTTGAATTCCAGGAAAATTTGCTCTATTCCTGCGGCATTTTATTTTTACATCCTTGAACCGGCTTTTTAAGAATTTGAAGAAGGTATCATTTTTCTGATTTTAATTTTCAATGTTTGAGAGGCTTATTTTACATAGAGTTTTAGCCTTTTTCTGGTTATTCCGTTTGAAATATTAAATATTGTTTTCATGAGTTTTTCAGCTAAAAATTATTTTTAAAAATGTTTTTGAAAACATTTGGTTTTAAATGATCAATTACCAAATATAGTTGCAATTTTTCAACAAAAAAAAATTGCTCAGTTAACACTTAAAAAGATTTTTAAAGTTTAAAAAGAGAAACATAGATTAAAAGCGTTTATACTTTTCACTCAGTATTGTAGATTTAAACGTATTATTCAAGTAATGATTAAATAAAAATTTGGCCAAACTGCCTAATACTCCCCATAGCCCTCAATTGGATTTACAAAAAGTTCAATTAATTTTTGTAGATGATATATATAATATAACTAATATTTTATTAAATTTCTTTAAATCTAATCAAAAGCAAAACATTAAGCAAAAAAAAAAAAAAAATAGCAATACAGTACAAGACGAAGTAAAATAGCTATACACAAATACTTTGCCAAATGCTTAGCTTAAAGGAAGTCAAACTCTGCAAATGTAAGAGTGACAGTACGTGATATGTTTATAACAAACCATCAGGAAACTATCAGGTGAAATATTCAGCAGATTAGAGGAGAAGTGTAGTTCAATGAGTGATGCCCAAAAGTTTAGAATTGGCAAAAGTGTTGTGTCATGAGCTTAGAAAGTTTCTTACAAGAACCGGGTATTACGTAGGGAACGGAAAGGAAAACGACAACTGAAGATTTATACAGGGACGGACAAAAAAAAAAAAAAAAAAAAAAAAACTGAAACCCCTGAAAAACTGAACGGTTTCTCTCCCCTCCCCCTCATTTCAAGCCATTATTTTGTTTACACGAAATTAATTTATTTGTTGCAAGGATAAATTTGAGATCATCGCATTTGTCACATTGCACATGACTATTGCATTTTACGTTTGCAAAGTAATGCATCGTTCTAGTTTCTATAAATAGAACGCCAAAAGGGGAGAACGATTAATTGTCGGGATTTTTTTAAGCGGTGAACGCAGTGCTTCATATGTTCTGTTATCACCACGAAAAAACAAGTGTGATAGCTGCTTTATCTAAACAAGAGTTTTCAACATGCGTGATTACCAAAAAAAAAAAAAAGGATGGCATTAGTGGACAGTTTTGAGAGTGATTGAGTTAAAGTGTGAAGCTAGTGATGTGTCAAGATTTGGCCAAAAGGAAAAAAAAATACAAGGTCTAAAGATAGATTTCTAAAATGAGTCTCCTTAATCGTTATATAAAAACCCCTCAGTCAAAAGTTGAATTTGTTTTAACAGCGGTGTTAATATAAGTTCATAAACGGTTCAAAAACAATTTACGAAATGTGGTGCGTATACTTATCATGCCGGTAGGGTGGCATGGTTGGTTATTCACTGGCCTTCTAAACCTAAGGTTGCGGGTTCGACTCTGACCCAAGTCAGTGGATTTTCCTGATGCAAAAAATTGACAGCGGCCGTGTTGTATGATTATACGGAGTGAAAAAAACTCCCTTGAGTGCTTGTTTGGCTTGGAGCCTCTCGGGAAAATTAAATCCTAGAACAGGATCGCATCGTCAGAGCTCAGGTGCCTCCCTCTGGGTAGGAAACTGGGCGTCAAAATTACTTGCGGTAATTGGTATTGCCTATATGGTGCCACGCTAAGAAGTAATACTAGCTCCTGGGGAATGTACTAGGTCTGAAAAGGTTAAAATACCAATGTGCGCAGCCCCATTAGGGTAAACATCATATCAAGAAAAACCTTTGTAGTGGTACCTCCAGCTCGTATTCGCTGAGGTGGAAGTCACGCTCATTAACCAGATTCTCGAGGGTCTCCGAATGCAGTACTTAGTGAGACACCATTTAGTCTGAAATAATGTCCAATATATATATTCACTTTAATTAATGCAACGTTAAACTTGATTACGCGAAATATAGACAAAGTAAACTAGTAATAAATAATATCTTTATTGCGATGTAATCTCAGAACTTCACCCCAAAAAATCTAATAACTTCTAATAGGGGAACGGCTATAATTTCGGACGATAATTTTGAAATAAGTGAATGTAATTCCGAACTCCAATTCAAGAATAAAGTACTACAAAGGCAGGCAGTACCAGCATGGCTATACTGTCCACATTTATTTATTATCTGTCACGCTGACTATTTATATTCTATTTAGTAGTGACGTTTGCTTGTGGAGTGGCGATATTCTACCTCAAAGCGCCAATTAGTTTGAAAAACACACACACACACTCTCGTATATATGAAAAGCAATGTATATATGAAATTCCTTAACATTAAATATGGCTGGCAATATTATTTTCTGATAACTCCACATTTGGTTTATAATAACGCGTTGAATAATGCGCAAAAAATTTGTATGTTTAATATAATAACACTAAGAGCATTGACTGCATACTTTTATTAAATAATTAAAAATGGAAAAAGTATGAATGACTAAATATACAAACATTTTACATCAAAACCAAAAAAGGCCAGTTAAAAATCATTAAATAGTTTAAGTGTGCAAAAAGAAAAAAAAAATGCTTGATAATGCACATAATATTCGGTTCAATAATTTGCGCTGATTTTCAACAAAAAAGAATTTTAATACATTGTACTTAGAACACCAATTATCAGAAAATATCCCAGATAAAAAATTATGTCCTTATGATTTCTTCTGAAGATTACCCCATAACGACTTCTGATTGATCTTTGATCTCCAAATCATTTCATTACTTGCAAGAAAATCAGATTCCTCCGAATCAGCCCATCTCAACCATGGTCTTCACCGCCTTCTGGTTCCAGTCAATCTTAAAAGCAATACCTATTTTATTTCGTTGTTAATATATATTTTTCAGCGTTGGAAATTTTGAATTGCATAATAAACAAATTATGCAATTCTCTTTAAAACATAATGCCATCTTTCCCCAAAATAAAACCTAATAAGATACTTTTTCCCATTCAAGACGCATAAGGTTTTATTTTTAGGGTTTGTTTCTTCTTTCATGCACAATAATTTGCGTTTATTCATGTTCAAGATTATATATACTTATTGTAAAATTACATTAATACAAATACAGCTATTAATGCTCCCCTTGCCTCTCACTCCCGTCAAATTGACGGGGTGAAATTTCTCTCTCTATTCCTCGTGTCCGTGATATTTCCGGGCTGGAGTGTTGAAAAGTACCTCGCCAAAACAATCTATTTTTTAAGCCCGGAATATTGTTCATTTCTTAATCTATACACCAGATGGCATTACCAGATTATTTTTAACGTGTATACTGATAATTATTTTATTTTTTAACTGGATGTTAGCGCAATCCAACATATATATTAGCGATACGTTTTTGTAATCTTAGTTCAAGTACTTAGCTACGCTCTTCGTGAAAACGTGCAAGTTATACGTTCTCTGATAAAAAACATATGTTTTTTAATATTGTATGCATTATGGAGTTAGAGTCAGGAAGTGAATTGGATTCTACTTTTAGTACTTTTTTGTCATTGACCACAATAAAAATATGGGAGCAGTAGGCATTGTAGACCAATATATTGGAGATCACTCTATAGCTCGAAAACGAGGTAAGAAGTACTGTAAAAAAGTATTTTTTTCATTTGTTAGATCAAACTATTTTGAACTCGTACCTTATTTACAAAAAACAAGGAGGCAAAAAATCATATTTGATGTTCCGTTTATCTTTAGTATATGAATTTTTGAAAAGTATTCTGCATCAGAAACCACTACAAAAAGAGGCCTGCCAAGCTTGGAGAATAAACCCAACCGTTTGATTGAAAGACATTTTACAAGACAGATACCTCCAACTGATAAGAAGCGGCAACCATCAAGAGAATGCAATATTTGTTGTTCCAAAAGAGATGAAAACAATAAGAGAGGCAGAAAGGAAACTCGGTACTACTGTCCAGATTGTGATGTTGGCCTTTGCATCTCATGCCTTGAAATTTATCACACAAGAAAAAAATTACTAATGTTTATTTAAAAAATGCATTAGTGGAATAAAATTTTCATTTGATGTTTATACACATTTTAAAATTTTTTTTTCTCTTCGTTGGAAAACCAATATTTAGTGATTATAACCCTAAATTATTTGCTTTACTTAAAAAATTAAATTTCGTATTTCAAGCTAAAATTTAATCCAAAAATTAAAAATGAATACATATATTGAACATGTACTTATATAGTTTTATATAATTTTCTTGAATAAAAAATAGGCACTTTTAGGACCATTTTCTTCAAAATTCAAGAGATCGTTAAGGGGTTAATGCTGCTATAGTCTTCAGAAATAACACCACAAAGCTTGCAGTGGCACCTTCTTCTGCTAGTCTCAAACAACAAAAGACAGGAACAAAAGCCCTTAACGACTAGTCCGAATATAGATTTCTTTCATTTCATTCGTCTAAGCCGTGCACTTTGAACCCGAAGAAGGTCAGTTCAAAGAACACTGCACCCAAGCAGCACTCAAGGTCACCATGGGTCATCTTCCCACCGTCACCAACAGCTTTCGTCGAAGTGGTGACCCAGGAATTGAAAATTAGGTGGCAGCACAACCTAATGAGAGTGGTTGACTATGCATTCATTCCATAGAGATTCTAACTAAGACGTTCTCATCAAATCATGACTAGTAATTCAAAATGGCAACGGCGCAAGCGTCAACTAGACCCACCATCTCAGCAAGATATTGCACTCAGCGTCAACGGAAAAACGTTCCAATGACACTCAAACTTACTGGAGATGTATAACATCGCAGTAAATGGCTGGAAAAACAACCTTCTCTCAGTATCGTTCAGAAAGTCAAAACAGAAAAAAAAACTTTCTTCTCTAGGGAGGGGTATGTAGCGGTGCTCCCTTCTGCAAGTCACAAACAACAAAGAACAGGATTAAAAGCCCTTAACGACTGGCCTGAATAGGGATTCATTTCTTCTCTGTCGTCTAAGGCATACACGGCGTAGCTGCAGACCGGTAGGTCGATGGATCAAATTACCACCTCTACCAAGGTCAGCAGCTTGTAGCCGAAAGCTCATTTTAGTTACATCGCTGAGATGCTATGAATTATCTTGCGATTTGAGTCTATTTGTGACGACTTCACGAGTGCGAAATGCTTGATTATTAGCCCTGGGAGCAATGAGTGACTTTTTTCTTCTGTCAGTAATCCATTCACAGAGGATGTACTCTAACTCAAGAATGGTATGCAAGTTTGCTCATGCATGGTGTGGAAGTTTGGAGAATGCAGTGCCAGTTCAGTCTCATCACTTGACCGTGGTTTAAAATTATGAGGTTCATTGTAAATAGCCCTGTGGGGCTTCAAAGTGAGACGTTTATAATCAATCAAGAAATAATGTTTTTCGAGACTTGATCCACTCATAGCTGCTTAACATTTCTTTCACTTTTAGAATTAGGTTATCATATACCTTTTTCGGACCAGGAGAAGATACAGTTTCTTTTCTTATTAGATATTTGTAAAATTCTTATCTCTGGAGTTTTTCATAGTTATTTGCTTATACTAAAGGCTATATCAATCCATTCTCTTTGCATTCGTTTTATATATCTATGGATAGATACCGTAGAACCTTTAAATTTATTGTTCATTCAAGTACTGATCCTCTGTTGCTCTACTCAACGTATTGAATAACCAAATATCGTAATCAGGCAATAAATATAGGCAATCAAATGTATTCATACGTTGTATCTGAAATATGATTGGATACTCTCCAATGTTTGGCGCCCATTTTGCTGACAATTATAACTAGGGCTTATTTCAGAGGTACAACTCCTATAGCTAGCATACTGAAAATGATATAGGGCTCAATTTTTGATTAAATCTCATAAAATACAAAATAGAAAAAATAAAATAAAAATATTGCACCTTCTCTGAATAGCTTTTTAAAATTACTCCACAAAAATAAATAGTGTAAAACTTCATTGATTACTGCAAAGTAAAGAGTTTGAGCAAGTAAACGAGTGAACAAATACTAGTGCAATAAAAATTGAATGTGAGTTAAATTTCGATGTATTTAAAACATGGATATATAGGGGAGATTAATCGCAACCTACCTATGTGAAAAAAATGTTCTTGGTGTAGAGATTAGAAGAAAAATAAAGAATAATAATATCAAAATTTAATATTGCCGGGTGTTGAACTTTCGAAACAATGAAAAAGACCCAGTTTTTTGGTTCGACGACTGTAGACTCAAAATAAAATTATTTTTAAGCAGTATAAATAACCATAAACGATGATTGCTGATAAGTGTGTAATGAATAGCATAATGTACATTGCAACATTTCATAACCCCAACTCACTCGGAGGGTCTTCAGTAGCACCAGGACTCGAACGTGGTGCCATTGAAGACCCGCTGTGTTGGAGGCGGGGGTTGATATACGTTAAATATGTCAATGCACAATGTCCTCTCGAGAGCGTGGTGCTGTAGTTACGAGAGGAGGAAGCCAGCTCAGGTGTCGTCTTCAAAAATACGAGGTCATTTCCAATAACCCTTTTGTTGCTATATAGTGCGATGTAAGTAAAAATCTCATTCTCCCCGCCCCGCACCGTTAAATCAGACCGATTCAAGCTTCTTTCCGTCTTTGGCTTCATAGTGTACTGTAATATTGATATAGTAGGTTATTTTTAAAAAATTAATACTAAAAAAGTTGTTCAATGTATCTGATGATTTTCTTGTAACTTTAATAGGTATCCCCTCCTCGCAATAAATGTTAAAAAGTAATAAAATACCCGTTTTTTAAAAATGAAAATTACTTTGATTTGTTACCATATAAAATGTCAAATACTTAAACTTCATTGCCCCTGGGGCAGTACTTAACATAAAAAATTAATTATTTTATTTTATTTTTCTCTTCATTTATATGTACCAGAGAAAATCTTTTCCACATAGTCAGGTTTTGAAATTCTAAAAAAAAAAAAAAAAAAAATAAAAAAAAGAAATTTGTGATTCACTTTAAAGCAGGGGCGGGCAGACTTTTCCAGGGTACTGGCTACTTTTAATTTATTCAATACGTTGCGGTCCATCCAGTGTCAGTGGCGCACATAAGGGGGGGAAGGAGGGTCCATAGGGCCGAACCCTCTCTCATAGTCATTGATTTCGATTGATTATAATCTCTCATGTGTATATAATACGTAAGACTTAATTAAGTATTTGTTATTAATAATTTTTTATTAATTAATGCTGATTATTTATTCAGTCATTTATTTTTTACTGTGTTTTTTGAGCCTGACAATTTACAAAATCAATATATATAACAAAATATAGTTATAAACCTAAGATAACTATAGTCATGATAGAATAGCCTTAGCCATATATATATATATGGTGAGGTAGAGTCTACAATATTTTAATAATAAGTATGGAATATACACTTAACTACAGAACTAAAATAAAAAAACTAACACTTTTAAAACCGAGTTTGAAGCAAAACGCAAGATACAAACATAATAATAACAGCCACAAATATAATAATATCATATGATGTACTTATTATTAAACAATTCAAAACACAGAAAAAAGTAAAACATTTCTATCTAAAGTTAGTTTTCGTTGTTATAGTCAAGAAGGCTTACTCTGCTTATACTTCAACCATGCTTGAATATTTCCGTCTATAGTTACTTTCTGCTAAAATCGTCAGACGGTCAACACAAAATGTTTTGGTGGTCCACCGGTCAATCGCGGTCGACGTAATGCCTATTCCGGCTCTAAAGTATATATGTATCACCGGTTCATAAAAAAATCAATCATAGGTATATAAGACTTTTGTGGGAGCTCCAGTTCTATTGAGTAATTACCATTCATACGATTTAGAACTGATTTATTTGAAATGATCAATTTGGGTACACTTATTAAATGAATTTATAGTTCTTATATAAAAAGATTTAAATTTACTAGTTTTCAAAACTATTTTATTAATGAATTGTTTCCTACTTAAGTAATGATATTAAAAGTATTCTTTCATATTCATCAAATGATAATATTTTTTTAAATAATAAATTTCGAAAAAACATTATTTTATAAAAACTTATCATCACATAATTTTTGTTAAATTTTATAAAAGTCTTATGTATACATTATGAACCAAAAATAATCCGCGTTATTGAAGATTGCTATTTTAGGATACAATTTTTTTCAACACCTTTCGATAAATCATATATATAAGTATACACATGTTTGTGTGCGTATATATCTATATCTATATCATGTCTTTTATTTTCAAATACTAGTTTTCAATTGTGTATCTGTTTTTAGAAACGCGTGCACATATGCATAAGGATATCATATAATTTCCACTGTATTTGTAAAATATCATGCCTTTAGTCTTCAAATTGATGAAAAAAATTAGTTTTCCACATTTTTAATCCAAATAATTTCAAATTATTATAAAAATATCCTTATTTTTTTGAAAAAAAACCCCCAATTTTATAATAATTTTATTCTTTTAAAAATATTCCAAAGCAATAATACTTTTAAAACGCTTTTTATATAGCTTAAAATACATTCCTAAGAAACTCTTAAAATATAAGAAAAAATCTGTCATATATTTAATCATCAAAACTTTAAGGTATCCGAACACGTTCGGAATACGTTTTTTAAAAAAAATACCATGCTAAAACCTTATAAATACTTTTTTAGGAATCAATTCCAGTAAATACTAATATTTAACTTACAATATTTAAAAAAATATCTAAATTTTACCCCGATAACTATTATAAGTGACATTTTATCAATATTTTTGAAAAACTTCAAAACAATTAGAGAATAAAAGTAATAAAATTTTATATTAGTAAAATATTACTAAAACAAATTAGATGCTATCTAGAAAATGTACTAAAATTTTAATGTTTTATTAAAATTTAAAAATTTTAGGTCTGATCGAGTAAATATTATATGAAACGTGACATCTTTAATGAGACTGTTATTTAAATCAGCAGATCATAGCTCAAAAAATATTCATGCAATAAGAAATTTTGTAGTACATTCTCTTAAAAATAATATAAATATCAGGCTCAAAAAGTTTCAAAGAAATACATTTATAATATTTGAAATTATCAGACTCACACCATGATAGATTTTAAACAATTTAACTGCTCACTTCTGGTAGAGTAAAACTCACTTCTGGTTTTCCTAATTTTATAAAATTGATTGTAACTTGGCCTCTAGGTAACATAGAAACAAAAAAAGTATGTTTTGTAAAACCAAAAAAGATAGCTCTATTGAATAAAATAAAAAATATGTGTTTTGTGACCGAATTCGGTCATTTCAACATGTTCGGATACCTTAATAGTAGTATCTAATATAAAAATAAATAAATAAATGCTAGAAAAATGACAATCAACAGCTTTTAAGGCGATATGGGACCCTAAAAATCATTAAACTGTCGAAAATTTTTTATTCGCTTATTTGATACCCCGAGTGAGTGAGTGATTGTAGGGTTTATTGGCACAAGAGCCGAGGCCGGCTATACTGCGCCTTTGATACCCCGAACCTTTATAAATATGCCTGCAAAATTTCAAAGCTTTAACTGCATTTTTCATTAAGTAATGGAGCAATGTTTAATGATAAACTTTATCTGCTAGAAAAAACCTGATAAAAAATGAATTAATTATTTTTCTAATGCGCATCAATGAGATTGATATTATATATGCAGTAATGAATCATTTTAAGAAAGAATTTTTCAATTCATGCAAAAATTCTAGTTTGTGAATTATTTACTGGAAGATCAAATGGATTTGGTCAAGATTTAAAAGGTGTGCGTGCTTTTTATGATATTATTATGAATAAAATTAAAACTTCAAAACGGATTCTCCCAAAGCACAAATACTAAATCTCATTTTGATAACTCAGATAATTAAAAATCTAATTCGCAAGAATAGAAAAACTCTCCCATTTTTATATATTTGTTTTTGGTGATATATATATATATCCCATGTGTGCGAGATTCAACACTTTTATTATTAAAATATTTTAAGATATTTATTTAAGCAAATGCACATATACAGTTCTTATATTTTGATGTATTTTACCTATAAATTGCTATTTGATTTTGCTTTTATTCGTGTACAATATTTAACATGCGAAGTCTTTTAAAATCATGGAAATAAAAAATAAAGGCATAAACATCTTTTGTACATGTTGTGCATTAGCTCTGAGCATGGAATTAGCCCTGAAGTGTGTGTATTTATTGTTTTTTATAATTATTAAGATAAAGTTTTATGAAATATTGATCTTTCATTCGTTTTTTTCTATATATTCATTATGGCAGTATACTGTTTAATTGTTCTACATTTGTGCAATTTTTTATGGTAAGTAGTTTTAAATAAGCTAATTAACATTTCATAAAAGTTTCAGACTATTCGATGAATATTATATCATGCTATTCATGGAATGAAAACTTCAAACTCATATTTCTCCATGTTGAATTTTTGTACATATATTGTTATTCAAAACCCTAAGGCTTTTTTGATAATTGAAGTGTGGGTTTGAAATTTTTTATACATGTTCTGAAATGTATGTTTTGTAAAACTGTTAATGGAATTAGCTCTAACATGTTTAGTACTTTTTCTAAAAAATTTCAAAATCAAAATTAATGTTTTTTTGGGAATTTTTGGAAGTTTAATTATAAAAAAAATAATAAAAAAATTAAAGAGCAAGCAGCAGAAAAAAACCCATGCACAGTTTTATGTAGTATATTATAAGGTACTTGGAAAAAAAGTTTCAAAGAAAAGATACATATTTAAAAAAGCCTTAGAGATTTAGAAAATGCTTAAAAACGCTAAAAAAATTTAGATTTCACAAACATTTTACAACAAATTTAAATTTTTTTGTATGGAACTCTTATTTTATATTAACCTTTATAAAATACAATTAAAACCAGGTATCAAATATTAAAAATAAAAAAAATTGTGATGATGGTACCATATCGCCTTAAATAAAGCTATGTAAATACATCTATTAAAGATTCAGAATAAAAGGCTCTTATATGAGAGATTGTATTATTGCATATACAAGAAATTTCACAGTTCTTTTTCTCTTTATTTTTGTATTCACCTTTCTTTTTCAGAAATTATTATAGGAAGACTAGTGTTGGTTTTTACGATTTTTTTTTCTTTAGTGAAACAAGGGTGGAGTCAAACTTTCAAAGTCAAAAACAACTTTCTGTTCGCCTAACGGTGGACCAATCCCCAATGCACAAATTACGCAACTGTTCGTAATCACTTTCTTAGTGTTCCTCGTGCTTCCTTTTCTTTCCCACCTATTCAGGTTTTAAGTCATCAATTCTCTGGCTGGCTCGAAGTTTTTCTAAATGTTCAGGTTATAAATTTTCAACTCTAATCTCTTCTTTAAAAAATTATGACTTTCTTACACTTACTTCATTTGATCTTGTTTTCGCAAAATTCGATCTTGGCGCTCCTCTTGTTAAATTCCCGACCCATTTTTATTAACTATATCTTATATAAAAATACATTTATTACATCATCACGTAAAACTTATTTAAAAAAATAGAAATGCTCGTTCTTATATACAGTTTTTTACATTGCCCATCAATCCTTGCATATATTCTGTTCAAAATTGTGCTTGGTTTGATGGCAAATAGTACAACCGCGCTTCTTCAATTTTCAGATACGTATTTATGATGTAATGTTGTGTTAATCTTTGAACTTGAAGTAGTTGATTGAACTAAAAATTGTGCTTAATTTCCAATTTGTAACCAAACAAATTGAACAAGGCTTATTGACTTTTTATTATTGTTCTCGTGTTTGAGATAAATAAATAAATTTATCGCATCATCACGAAAAGCATTTTTTTATATAGAGAGAGACATATTTTTTGTTGCCACTATTAATTTCATTTGTTAAAATACTGAAAAACAAACACTGCACGTTTTGATAAAAAACATTCTTTTAAAATAAATTCTTAACAAGAGCATATTTAATAAATATTAATTAAGAATTAAATTTCATAGAAACTGGCTTTTAATTGACTTTTTTTACCTAATATTTCTGTCTTTCTAAAGTTTACGAAATAAGAAAAAAAAATGTGGAACAAAATTATTTATGATCAAACAACGGATGTATCAAATCACATTAAGAGAAAATAATCAAAAGCCTCAAAAGAAGCATTTTAAAATATTCTTTCTTAAAAATACTCAGACACACACACACACACACACAACTGCGGCTATTTTTTCTGTGTGTGTGTTGTGAAGTGAAAAAAACTCTTTTAAAATAAATATGGGATTGGTATATAAAAACACGAAAGACATGAAAAGAGATTAAGTTACTCGATTCGATTTTTTTCTGTCGATTCGTTTTCATTTAATTAATTTGAGTTTCCTGCAATCAAAAAGCAAGTAAATTGAAACAGTGAGATGAGATTTTCCAGGGAAAGGATATAAAATTACGAGAAAAAAAACAACTTTAAAGAAATGAGGAAAAAAGGGAACCATTCTTTGCAATTATCATTCTAAAGATAAAACATCAATTTTTAATGAAAATTTTTTTTAATGATAATATTTTCAAAATTTCGTAAAATAATATCTTGCACAGAGAAATATTCTAGGGTTTCTTGCTTAATTGAAGTGTTTCAAGATTGAGACTATTAAAATAAATTGGTTATAATTACAGCTCATTTAGCTAAGACGTATTTCGAAGATTCAAAAAATGTAACACGATACATAAGAATTATTTTTAATGAGTGCAAAATTTGACTACATTTAGAAATATCAAACGGTAAATTGAAAAGCTAGATTTAATTATATCATCATTAAACCTCAATTATACCTCAATTTGAAATGCCAAGGACCAGTGAGCGAATGCTCCTTTTCTCTGAAGACTATCATGTTTAATTATTGAAAATAATTGCTGTATGCGCTAAATTCATTGTATCAATCATTACACTGAACTTAAGTCTAAAAAATAAAATTAATGCGTTAAGGTATCCGACTACCCTAAAGAGTGAATTTTGCCAAAAATTGACAAATTTTTTTAAAAAAAAATATTATACAGGACATCTTATTAGCTTTATAAAAATACCAAATTTATTATTTCCCGCTCACTAGAATAAAAACTATAAGTGTTTTAGTAAGAGCAGATGCCACATTACTTAAGCAAGATATATATAACATACTTTATAAAACGCGTTTTACTCGAAATAGGTTTTTTTTTGAAAATGCTCAACAAGCCAGTGATTGCTAAAAAAGTTTTGGAAATTATTAACTGAAGTTTTTTGTGTATGTTCTGTATCATAGTAGAAGTGTTTTAACCTTCAGATATATTAATCACCGTTTTATTACAAAATTTACAGTTCCTTATGTGAATATAATCACTGTTTTTTTAGGCAATTTGATATAACAACTAAGATAAAGTGCTCTAGTTTTTGTAAAACTAAAAATATCTCTTATCCTGAAAGTCACTTCAAAATAGAATAACACATCAACACATCAGAATTGAAAAATTGAAAATTTGTTCATAAACTTTTGGTACAGAATAGGCTGCGCTTATGTTAATTTTTGTCAATTTTTACCCATTTTCCCCCATTTTAGTAAAAATAATTTCTTTTTCTCTTCTTAATTTTAGCATATTTTTCATAAAATGTACTAAACAAATCTAAAAACAACAACAAAAAAATCCCCATATTTCAATTTTTTAAAAAAAAAGTTTTCGCTATCAGTCGGATACCTTAACATAGTTTTGTTATTTTATAAAGACTCAAAATTTAAGTTTATAGACAATCGACACATTGCGTGGCTGTCTCTCTCTCTTTCTGAGGGCCGTGGTAGCCTAGTGGTAAAAATCATGAGCGCCGTAGAAGGCAGGTCATGAATTCGAGTCCTGCAGCCACCGAAGTCCAGCCTCCTCCCGTGTAGTCAGGCTGATTCACGGCTGTTGTAGCCGTAAGTACTTCCGTTGACGTGAATCTTTGGAGAGAGGAATGCCAGCTTAGGTGCATCATTATTGTCACTTGACCGCGTTTTAAAATTACTAAGTTCGTCGCCAATAGCTATCGTGTTGCTTTACAGAGCGACTTTAATAAACACTCCCTCAATCATCCAATATTTGTGTTTATTACAAAAAATAAATAAATAAACGTTGTTGTGTGCTATATTGTTTGCTGTCAGTGGTATACAGTGCTCACGTTGACGAAGAACCAGCCCTCTATATAAAAGCGTCTGACTGCAATAAACTCGTATTCTTATATTAAGTATGCAGTTTCTGAGCAATGTTACAAACTGTTTGATTTCTTTACCACTTTGCCTGTACGTTGATATGTATGTCATTACTTGTTATTTTAATTGATCGAACACAACTTATTGTTTGCTCCTTTAGAAAGCTTTCCAAGCACCTAATGCAATACTTTTATCAATTCCAATTTTTCCAGTTTCCTCTTTGTCAATACTCGTAAAACACACAACATCCTTTCCAAAAATTTACTGATTATTTTACAACTTGTCTGCTTGATGGTTTTTTATAGCCATAATGCACCTATGATCTCACCTTTACTTACAAATTGCTTTGCACTGCGTGTGCTGACTCCACGCGATTTGCGCACCCCGCGTCTTCTCCGAAGCTATGTTCGTGATATTTCTATATTCATCATCTTTCTAATTAGTTGCAAGAGTTCTTTTGAATAATTTCTTGTTGTATGTTGAAAAAGGACTTTATTGCTTTTGACTTGCTCACTCGTATATACGTATTTTTTCCAGCATTAGGTAAATGAAAGAAAAAAATGCAATCCAACCTAAGAATATAAAAATATTATTGTTCACACTAAGTTACTATTGCTTTCATTTTAGTATCCCGTATTCAATAATTAATACCCTAAGTAGAAAATTACTCGAAACCTTTTCTCTCATGGCTAATAACTATGAACTTCCTCTTTAGGATTTTTCTCTTCGTATAATGTTTTTAAAGCTATCTCTCTCCCGATCTAAAACCATCGAGTGTGAAAATGCTGAAGAATATCAAGTATAAAAATGCTTACTAACTCAATATGTGTGGTAACTTTTTTTCCTCTTAAAGTCCTAAAATAGATTCTCGCTCTTTTAAATTCAACAATAAACTATTGTCTGAAAAATGTAAAAATTCTAAAATCATTGTCGCTTATCAGAAATAATTAAACCTTAAAATATTATATTGGAAATAATATTATACACTAATATATTAGACAATTTAATTCAACCACACAGTTCTCTGCTGTTGTTACTTTTGGGCATTATGTGCGTGGGTGATACTGCAATAAATACAAAGCGGATATTTAACAACATAAAACAAACAGGACAACTCAAAACAAGACAACACGCGAGGTCTACAAGACGTTCACAAAAGCTTTGTTTTCGCTCCCGTGATCTTGTCTATTTATAGTTATGGTCAACCCCGGAAGCTATTAATATCTTATGACTTCCAGCAAAGATTTTTCTGATTAGCCTGCGTTCGCGGGTGATGCAAGATTACGTCATCCTGATTTAAACAAGCTGAAGTTTTAGTTTTTGAGAAGTAAGGTTGTGCGATTATTTCCTGTTAGGTGGGTAAACTAAAAATTAATTATCAAATGAAGTCCTGGAGGACTTAAGACCATTATAAATTAAATTTCTTCGAGATAAAATTTACCTGGCTTATTACACACACACGCACTATAAAAACAAGGTAAGAATTAAATATCTCCCAAAACAAATATATATGCATTATATTTGTTAGATAACACATCTCCTAAAACTGTGATTGGAGTGCTAATCTTTTCATCGTGAAAATGTGTTAAGAAGAATGTAACTTTTAGTCACCAAAAACACAATTTTTCATACAGATTGTTCCTGCCCTGATCTGTTTTAAAGTAGTCACCTTAGTTATATGCACACCCTATGAAAAGGAGTCACGCCATTACCGTTAAACCTTCTGGAAGCAATTGTTTGGAATGTTGATCAGGTGGGTAGTCACCTTTCGTATAATCTTTTCGCTGGATTTCTTTTGCATAAATTTTCGTTTTCAGATCTGGTGGTATTTTCAACTTCTGGAACAGCCAAAAATTCCATACAGTTATGTACACTCATGTCCATAAATTAAGGATAATGAAGTTCGGGCAAAGAAAGAGACAGAAGCAAAACAAATTTGACTTATTTGTAAAGTCTATTTATTAAAAAAAAGGTAAAGAGCAAAAAAGATGCTATATGTTTGACATAATTAATAAAAATTGCGATTTTTACTCCCTGGAGCAAATTTCAAAAAATAACCTATTTACTAAAAACAGTATAACGTGGTTAGTATGATGGTTAATACGGAGTATGTCTCCCGGACGATGCAATACTGGCCTTACAACGCCTACGCATGCTGAGTATCAAATTATCAATCTGATCTTGGGGAATATAACCCCACTCATCAAGCAATGTCCTCCGAAGTTCCGGTAGACAGGTGGGAGGGGGTTGACGGGCTGCAATTCGTCGGCCAAGCATATCTCACACATGCTCTATTGGATTCAAGTCCGGTGAGTATGCTGGCCAATCCATACGGGTGATATCCTCCGATTGAAGGCATTCGTCTACAATGTTTGTACGGTGAGGACGGGCGTTGTCATCCATAAACAGAAATTCAGCACCCATGGCGCCCCGAAACAAACGTACATGTTGTTCCAGAATGACATCCCGATAGATGTGGCATGTCATCGTTACACTCTGAACATGCAGGTCAGTTCTGGAACCAAGAATAATTCCTCCCCAAACGAGCCATCCTGCACCACCGTAAAGGTGTCGTTTAATGGTGTTCTCTTGGTGGTAACGGGTACCTGGCGCTTTCCATATGAAAGTCCGGCGAGAATCAGGCTGCAAACTAAACCTGGAATCGTAGGAAAACATCACACAAGACCACTGTTGCGGTGTCCACAATGCACTCTCTACTCCAGGTTAATCGCAGGCGACAGTGAGTTGCGGTAAGGGGAACACATATGACAGGTCTACGAGCATATAGACCAGTGTGCCCTAAGCGTCTGTACACGGTCTGCCTTGAAACTGTCGTACCGGTAGCTGAAGAGAGCTGACGAGATAGTTCTGATGCTGTGCTCCGTCTGTTTCTTTTGGCAGTAACTGCCAAATACCGGTTCTCATTCGGCGTTGTAACTCGGGGGCGACCTGTGCTGTAACATCTACTCACATTACCATCATCTTGGAATCGTTGCCAAAGCCTGGAGATGACACTCTGGGAGATTCCAAGTTCCTTGGATACTTCCAACTGGGTACGTCCACATTCCAGTCGTCCGATAATTCTACCACGTAAAAAATCATCCAAATGCTTCCTTTGTGCCATAACTATGCGGTTATTGCACTGAAAGGCTTTTAAAGCGCTTGTGAACAATTTTACTTCTTTGCCACCATTCCTTATATACCCCTCTCTTACACTCTCGTCATTGTGACGTACTATCCGCGCCATCTGGTGGTTTCCTGTAATTTGCATATTCTTCTTCAAGATGTGTGTGATAATTCTACAGGTGAAATTTTTATTTTAGAGTTCAACTTCTGTGTGATTCTGAATTATCCTTAATTTATGGACATGAGTGTAAGAAGAGAAGGAAGTTTGACGAACGATGAAAATATTGTTTAGATAAGAAACTACAAATTAGATGTGAAAAATAGGCGGGTACTAGTTAAAAGCTTCGACCTGAATTTTTCGGGAACCCTCTTACTTCATAAATTCTCATTTAAAATCGCATTTACCAACCCAACGCTTATCCCCACCAAATTCATGGATTGTCAAAAGACAATACTGCATTACGAAATTCTATTCTTTGTCGGTACCATTGATGTTTCGACTTGTTGAAGACCTACCAGGGCGCAACTCATTCTCCGCTATTGTGTGAGAATCTTTAAATCTTTTGTTCCACATATGTGTGAGATCCTTATAGCATCATTACTAAGGGTCTGTCGAATCTTGTGAATATTTTATATTTGATATCACCAAGTTATCAAAAATTTAATGCATATCACTCTTCAAGCCATTCCGGAATTTTAGAAAATCTAAGAAGTACTAGATAGATTTTTTTCACTCTAAGGTCAACTGTGACTGACTGGTGCTACATGTGTGTGTAGTCGAGAAAAAATTCACGCACGAATATCCTTTACTTATATCCAGTCAAGGATATGTTATTCGCTTCATTTGTTTGTGCGTGAAAAAATAAATTTTCTGGTTTTTTAGCATACCTTGTAAATTGATGTAATTAAGCTATTTTCTTCACTAAAGCTAGCTCTTGGTTTGCGTTTCTTCCTACAGATCCCTTTTCTATCTCGAAAATTTCGCATTCGAATTATGGATCTCAAATATGTTTATTTATTAGTTCTGGTAATAGATATCTACCTTTTAACAAAATGAAATTTGAAATTTTTAATTAAGTCAAATGCCCTAGTCGTTATTATTATAACTAGTTAAAGTCAAACTATACATATAAAGGACTTTGAAGAAAAAGTTTATTCACAACTTTTTGTGTTGAAAAATACGAAAAAAATATTGAAATGCAGGAAAATATTGAAAAACCATTCATTTTGGAATCTTATTAGAAACAGCATACCAAAAGAAGAATAAAGATTCATAGTGAATTTCACATATGAAAAGATAACGCTCCCTGTGTATTTAAAACTTAAAATGAGATATAGCTAGTAACTAAAACGAATCGAGCACTACATTTGGAAGCAGGGTTTTCCGAAGAGTCTTTGGAAAGAAGAAACTACTAAAGAGAATATTTGCAATTTTTTGTAGAATGCATTCAAAAAATACTTGAAATTTTCTACACATAGGTATTTAAATATAAAATATGCTAGAAAACTGTAAAAAAATTTGAAGATTTGTTAAGTTTAGTATTTTCAGATGGCAAAGACTTCACTTGTGGATTTCGAAAAGGAATTTCCGAACTACTGACATGATTTGCATTCAGAAATGGAATACCTTTCAAGTGCCTTCAGGGAATATGTGCAATAACTTGCGTTAAGCCTGTCACTTTTCTCTGAATACCAAGAAGGAAAAAATCCATAAATAGACCTAAGATTCAGTTTCGTGGAATTCTTTCGATCAGATATGATTTTCTTCACTGATATAGAAGAAAAATCTACGTTTTCCGGTGCAGAAAAAATTGTTACAGACTGTTGCGATCTGTTTTTTTCCCCATTGGACTAATAAATTCTTATTCGAAGGTAGTTGGTATCATAACAAAATATTAGTAAATTGACGATGAATGTAACCAGATTTGATCTAGAATTAAAATGCATAAAAGGCGGAGCCTTTGATCATATGATTACATTTTATAGGTGTTAGTTAATTCTCAAAAGTACACTTATTGCATATTTTTGCATTTCTTATGCCAGAAAGAAGTATGCAAAAGTGGCATTGTCCATTACTTGTTCGATGCAGAATAGTTATCTTATTCACTTTAAACTCTCAATAAAAATATGGCCCTCAGTTAAGCAGTTTATGAATTATTTTTGCAATAGCTAAAACTCTGCAGTATTCCTTCATATTCGGAATTTCGTACTGTTTTCTTTATCAGATATCTTA
The DNA here is from genome assembly GCA_019973975.1 of Trichonephila clavata. NCBI lineage: Eukaryota > Metazoa > Arthropoda > Arachnida > Araneae > Nephilidae > Trichonephila > Trichonephila clavata. The sequence goes on from BMAO01013673.1 coordinate 230,512, forward strand.
ACCCGTGGTCACTCGCGCCTGTTTTTGCTACCGTCGTTACTCGCGGGGTGTAGAGAACACCCCAAACGCTTAACACGTGTATGTACGTATGAAAAAAAATTAAGTCAATTATGATACATATTTATAAAGTACGAGATGTTTTTTGTATTATGCAAATGAAATTGTTAAATTTATTGCATACAAATAAGACTAACATTAATTTAAACTAAACCTACAAAATTTTCATTTTAAAACACATATAATTTTATATTTTTTTCATAAACCACAAGTAAAACGTATATACCAGTAATAAACTTACTTTGTAATTAATGTTAAGAATATAGTAGAAAGTAGAAAACAAATATTTTAATCATTTTTCAAACATTCAGAGCAGACTGTATTAATATGGTTTAAGCACATATATTTCTTACATTGAAGGCAAAATGAATTGGTTTTTACATCTCTTACCCTTGAACACACAGTACAGAGCCCCTTTTTTGGTGAATTAATGCTCTTTTTACTATCTTCTGTGTTAGTAGAGCTTCTTTTGTATTTTTTGTCCATTATTTTTGTTTCCGTTAATTAATTTGTTGTTTTTTACTAACAAGTTTCTTCCAATTCTTGTGCCATATCCATAGGATGAACAGATTGCTCAATATGGTGCTCTTCTGAAATTACACAGTCTTCGAAATCACTTAGTTCATCCTCAGAATTTGTCGATACAGTATCTAATAGATAACAGAGTCGCTGTTGCTCCCTCTCCCATAGAATTTTTGCCATAATTTCTGAAAAGTGTTTAAAAAATTTTAACAAGAAATTTTGTTTTACAATAATTTTTAAGTTTTGCATTATTTTTATACTAGAATTATTGAAATTTTAAATAAAATATGCATGCATATTAATACATTTGAAAAAAATATAAACGAAAGAGTAAAACTTACTCTATTTTTAGATGCTTCGAGTAGGAAAATATAACTCAATTGCTCGCGGGGAGCTCTCAGCACCCCAGATAAACTTTTGATGGTCGTTACGTTCCAATTGTCCGAGCGAGAGTGATTGCATCAGGCCTGAAGGTTCAATGACCTAAAATGTGCAGCTACAAAAAAAATCGTGGTTCTACGCATTCTTTTTGGAATCCTAGGAAGCTTTTCTTGTTGCTGGGGTGTACACAACACCCCGCGCGAGTGGTTACGGGTTAAGGGATTTGAATTGGATTTTGATTTACATTGCAATCTAAAGAAATATGAACGGTATTGGTGAAGTACATTGCAAATTTGAACCGCGGTCAATTGACGAAGACCTTATCTTGTATCATTCGCCTAACTTCCCCACCTAGCCGGAATGAGGTCTTTGAGCCAGGATAGATTGAAAGTGCATCAGTTCAGTCCCTCTATGTGGAGAAACTTCAGTGGCATGCCTAGAAAGCGAGGAGCAATTAATTAGTTTCAGAATTTAGATCTTTTCCAGATAAAATCCTTACGAAACCAGAACGGCCGAGTTAGCCTAGTGGGTATTGTCGCAAGCTTATGGTCAATGTAGTTTCAGTCAAACTGTGGTGTTTCGGAGTTGATTCATGTTAAATCTGTTAAAACCAAAAGAATAAACACCCAGTTTGGTTGTCTTATCCACTTCAATGTAGTTCAAAACTACGAAGTTCGTTACAAATTATCGTCGTGCTGCTTCTAAATGTGACATTACGGAGTAATTAATCATTCATTACAAAACCTGAACTATGGTACAATCGCTAACTAAATCAATGATGTCTACGTTTTGTTCTGATGAAGTTTAATCCCTGAATTTTTTGGTTTGTGATAAAATATGTTCTTTTAAATAAAACTCTGAGTAGCAACATGCTGCTAAATAAATTTTAATTGATATTTGTTACCTGACTGAACACATATTACAACCATTCAGTAGGTTACTTTATATCAGTGCTTCTCAAACTTTCAATATTTGTGACCCAATATTCAATCATAATTTTTGTCGTGCCTCCCTCTATACAATAACAATGTATTGAATTCAATAATACTATACTTCGACGCTAAAGATACAACACAACTTTAACCTCTTAAGTACTACCGGCGTATATAAAAGCCAAAGCATTAAATGCCCGTACATATATAAATGTTCTTCCGATCTTTTCTGTGCACTGCTATTCAAAAAATTATTCCGAAGGTTTTCGAATGTAATAAAAAGACCTCGACACAGTTTGTGAAGGATTTACTTATTTATTCCTTTTTTCCCCCACCGAAATACATTACATACGTAGAAACCGGTGGCATTCGGAAGTAAATTGCGTAACTTTTAATCAGCAGTTAAGATATTAATAATAAACAGTACAAGTTATTAAATAAGTGTAGATTTTTGTGTATAATTTTTTGTATGACAAGCTCATGGGGTCTGGTAATTATTAAAATTGTTCTTAACTTAGTTTTGTAAATTAATTATAAAATACATCATGAATTACTGATACATTTATAAGTGTATTATATCAGTGTAATGTGTTTTTTATTTTTATTATGTCAGAAAGTTTTAGTTTGTTTACTTTCAGTAAATTAATAATTTTTTTAAATAATCTTTTGTTTTCAACTTTTCAATATGCTTGCGTCCCCTCGTAGAGTTATCACGCCTACAGTTTGAGAAACACGCCACTCTTGACCAAACATGTAATTATGAGTACAAACACTCACTTGAAACATTACTTTACCACTCACTTTATCATTTATATCATAAACAATGTAAATTAAGACCATTATAAATTTAATACATGGACATTTTTAATTTTTCAAAGGTAATCTCTAAAACGAATTGAATCTGGAACACACACCCCTTTGGTCCTAAGATGCTATTTATCTATCTGGAATAAAGAGAAGATACAAAAGAATAAGTTATAAACGATGTGCAATGCATTTAGATGAGGAATCTAAATGGAATAATGATTACCAGGGGCATTTAACAAGCACAAGTCTAGTCTTTATTTTTCTTTGAAGGGGAAGGTGGAACACCAGGTAAAAAATGCTATAAGGAACCACATGCGTTCCTGGTTCAACGACGAAAAGTTTCATTAAAGAAGGAACAATGCATTCAGCGTCAAATGAGAGAGAACAGTAGCAGACCGGCATGTCCGAGGTTATTCAAAGACAAATAACGATTAGAAACAGACATGTGCTCAGAAAGTGGTTGCCAATAGAGGTGCGTGCTGTTTTCCGGTATGAATGGGCACGTGGGAATATTGTGTCCGTCGTCCAATAACGTTTACAGACCGTGTGTAGTGAAAAGGTCATGTCTTGTCGCATGGTTGATCACTAATGTTCGATGTTCAGAGAAAGAAGAAGATTGTTGAAGATGAAGGTCAAAGTAGACATCCCTCCACATCCATGAACTACATATAATAATTGAATGCAATATATGTATGTGTGTGGAATTTCGAAGAAACCATCAAGAACTTTTCGGAAAAAAAAAAACAGTTTTTATTCATCCAGCGATTGAACACATCTTTTCGGTTAAGCATACCAACGCCGAGTGCTCCAAATTTTAACTGGATTGTACACTTATTTCCAGAACTGCTAAATCACCACTTTTTAGTTTATGTTTCGACTGGAGAGTAAAGCGTGGAAGCGTACATGCGAAGATCATAAAAATTAATGAGTTGGGATTGAAAATGTTATGTTTGGAATATCTTTTCTGAGAAATGATTAGCAATTTAATTTAAGATTCGAATATGTTATGGGATATAAATGCTAAATTGGGTGAGTAAATATTAACGTCGCAGTGTTCAGCTATACTTGAGGACTTTTGGCGACGGTGATTGATTGAATATTAACGTCGCACTGTCTTAGCAACAGAGGGCTTTTGGCGACGGACCTCAAAATTTTGAACAATGACCAAGTGAGGAGGACGACACCTGAGCTAGCACCTCCCTCTCCTAACTACCACACCAAACGGGAGGACGTTTGAGATCTCGACAGATATGATATGCATCGCTCTCCTACACAGCGGATCTTCAGTGGCACTAGACTCGAACTCATGACACGCCGGCCACGAGTCCGTTTCCTTGACCACTAGGCTACCGTGGCCAAATGGTAAATAGGAAATTTTTTTAGGTATAAGTTGACTATATCCTTACATACATATATGTATTGCATTGCAAGTCTTTGAACTCTCAGGACGTAATTTCCAAAACAAAGCTTAGGAAGAACAGGCTGAACAACAATTCTTCGCACCGCAGGGCACCTGATTCTATTAGAATGGATTATTCAAATTGATTGCATGCTTAGATAAATGTCCTAATGTCAGTACAACCATATAAAAATAGTGCACAATTTGTAGTTCATGATGTCTCTCATTGTGTACTTTTTCGCAATAAAGTTTTCCATATGAAAGAAAAATGACGAAAATTATTTTCAGAATGTCCCTCGTACGTTATGAGGAATACTGGCTGAACTTTTTTAAATAAAGATTCTATATACCCGTTGATATTGAAATTATGAAGCAAAATCAAATTTCAGATAAAAGAAAACGAATCGGATAAGTTCACTTGTCCTGTTTTAATATATGTTTTTTAAGTAAAGAAAAAAACTTTTTCCAAAGGAAATAGGGCGAAATCAAAGATTTCTTGTTAGTTCATTTTTTCCCACTGAAATGAAAAGAAATAACCATGAATGTTAAAAGTGTGTGTGTACTTTAAATCACATATAAAAATACACTTTTCTTAAGGTAGACAGGATAAACAAGTTCAAATCTCCGATTTCTTATGGTTTACCACACACACATAGCGTTTCAAACAAAGTTAAAAATGAATAGTTTTTTTTAAATCCAAATTATGTAAATTAAATCTAGAGTGATATGAAATATTCTGTAAAACTGCTTAAGATTTTTGGTAAATTTTCATGGATTATTCTCATTTTATTACACACACATCACGTATATTTATTACTTTCAATAACTGAATAAATCACTTCGTAGTACCTCATGTATATATATATAGCTTTGTCGTAGTCTCTCACTCCCCTATGGTTATTAACTTCCCTTTGCACATTATCTAAATTTGGGTATGTTGGATTCATAATAATAACTATATAAATAATAAATCACTATTATTTATTATTCCTTATGATAGAAATACACAAATATTAATCAAACTTTAAGAACAACAAATTATAGTGGAGTGAGATCAGAATTCAATTATGAACGACGGAACACTAAACTGATACCCACGGGGAATAACGCATACAATCAAACTACGCATTTAAATCTAATCTATAAAAATCACAGACCTGATATCTCTTTAAGACAGGAATCTTGAATACTTGTAGAATCTATGGAGTGGTTTCAATCCTGGATATCTTCAGTTACGTCCGAACCGAATTAATGAATCTTTTTCAATAATCTTCCTTCAGCTAACAAACTTCACTTAGTTAAAACTAATCTCCTAGAATCACCTTCTTAATCAATCACGTAGTTAACTCCTCTATCAAAACACGTAGTCATCCCCTTTCCTCATTTCATTTTCTCCCTTTTATATCTCTTTCGAACTCGCTAAACCCGAAACTCTCTTATTTGCATAAGTCACACTTTTAGCTCTCAGCGGGGATTGGTTAAAATAAATACAATTTAAAAGATTTTGAGAGAAGGTTAGTGAAACGCGTAAGCACCCGTCACACACTCCACGCCACGTGATGACATGGAATTTTGACAAATTTAACGATTGTCGCAATGCACAACGAATTTTCAGGCACGGAACTCGAAAAAATCAACTAAAAAAAGGGATTCGATCATGAGTTCCCGCCCATGACCACGCTGCTTCAACAAACGCCTGTATTATAAACTCTAAATGTTTCTCACAAAACTAGCTATCCCAACAAATTTGGTCAATCTAAACTTTTTTATTTTGTAAACAAATACTTCATCCAAATTTACAATTTTTTTTTTATTTGTGTACAGAAAAAGACTATTTTAATTTCATATATAGCTATGGCGATTAATTTCGACTAAATGTTTTTTCTCTCAAAGCGTTAAATATTATTCTTGCCGAATTTTTTAAACACACACACACACACATATATACTACTGTCTATTAAAATTGCTACCCCAAGAGGGCAAATTGCTACAGACGTGAAATTCAAACGATTGGAAGAAGGTGTTGTAATATGCAAATGATTAGCTTTGCTTCAAATTCAGACAAATTTGACGCCTATAGCGACAACTAAAAGTATTTAAGTCAGGAAATTGTTCAGCCGGTTTCTCATACACAAATTACTGCAAATTAGCCTTATAGGGAATCGATGGGTCCAGCACGCTAATACGGAACCACCCGGTGCTGGATCTCAACGGCCTCTATCACTAGCAGCCGAGAAAACAAGCATGTTACCCGCATGACCTTAATGGATCATGTAGTTACGTCACAAGCCCTAAATAAGAGCCAAGAATCGGGGTCATTTGTAAGACAACAAGTGTCTGCACGAACAGTTTGATGACGTTTGCAACAGCATGGACTCTCAGCTCGGAGACCATGCCTGCGGTTACCCTTGACGCTGCATCACAGACAAAAACGTCCTCAATGGTGTTACCAACAACGAACATAGGCGCACGAATGGCGAGACGTCATTTTTTCAGATGAATCCAAGTTCTGTTTGCAGTATCAAGATGGACGCATCCATGTTTGGCTACATCATGGTGAACGATGTAGCCACTGCCCACTGGCAGTGGGCATTCTTCATTGTCATACTGGTCATCACCTAGCGTAATGGTATGGGGTGCTATTGGATACACGTCTTGGTTCACTATCAAGTTCGTACATATGTTCTTATTATATGTAAATTTTATAAATCAGTATTTTTAATTATTAATTGTTTGGCTTCATTACGTTTATTTCAAATTAATTGCATTTTAAAATGTAAAAGAATATTGGTATGAACTTCAGATTCATATTTAAAAATAAAGTAACGATTGTGTTTTCTTAGGGAAGAAAGGGAATTTTAGTTTATTCAATAATATCATTACAAGAAGATAAATATTTTCAATTTTAGTTCCTAATTTTGTGTGTCCATCTAAAAGTTTTTTTGGTAATGTTTTTTTTTTATTACATGGCATTTTTAGATAAATTTTCAATATAGCCAGACTCATTCCCGATAATGGAAATTTTTACATGCAGAAAGTATAGTTAAAGTTTGTTTTCCCAAGTAATCTATTAAGTAAGTGGAATACTGTGAAGTTTAAAAAAAAGTAAAATGCGATGGATACGAAAAAACATTTTTAATTAAATATATATGAAGAAACATTATTAAACACGCATTTAACGTATGTATACACAAAAGCAAAAAATATTAGATGACTAAAATTTTCTCTTGATAATTTAAATCATAATATTTATAGCATTTTAATAGAAAAAAAATTGAAAATTATGCGTTTTTATTCTTTAAAATATCGTGATTTTATCTTTAAGAAAATTGCTAAAAAATTACACAAGTTAAATTTCAAACATAGCTTTTCATTTGAATGTGTTTAAAAACCGCAATTTCTATTCAAGTTACTAATTTTTAAAAATACAACAAGCGAAAGTTCAAAATCCAATTTTACTATGTAATCTGTATAATTTCATAGCTATGAAATAAAATAAGATATAAGTAAAATCCTTAAAATCTGTTATCATGGTATTTCTTTTATTTTGTCATAAGCATTTGATTTGTTTTCTATACAGCAATTATTTAAAAACGAACTTTTTAAATAACACTACATTAACGCATACGCAAATATGTTGTATCGGGAAAATATAAGCTTGGTTTTAAAACTGAGCTTTTTTTTTAACTCACATCTTGATTTTCAGTGACGTAATCTGTGGGACATTCTCTGTATTTATATCTTTCTTTTAAATTTTATACTTATATATTTCTGTTATTAGAAAGTTCTCCTTTTACAATAACTAGAGAGGATACATTACACGCAATAGTTTTCATATATAATTATCATCTCCGTAAAAATTTTAATCGACAAACTTTCTAATTGCCTTGAAACAAAACCCCAACTTACTATAGCTAAGAAGAGCATATTGATTACAGACAAAATTACATTATTTTCCACCAACAAGGAAATGTTTAGAAGTTTCATCCACACATTTTTTTAAACTAAAGCATTTACTATCCTATTATTATTATAACTTAACCCTGGTTATAATGAGATAAATGGTGGAATGTACCTACTATTAAGTAAGCACTTCTAAAATTTCACAAATCTTTAAGAGAAAATTATATTTTTTTGCTTTTCAGTAGCTTTGGTGTTGAATGATTAAGGCACAAAGCTATGAATCACTATATTTGGATTTCATTCCTATATGCATTATTTAAGTATAGAATTTATATATATTCAACACAATTATTTTACTACTAAATATTGCATATGTAAGGCGTTATTCAGTAAATAGGTATATCTCTAATATCCTGGAGTGGTTAGAACTCGTGACTTTCGGTTCCGTAAGCTTTTAACATACAACTGTACCAAAACGATCACTTTAGTCTGGAGGCTGTTACTGGTTTTTATAGGAACCCCCACTGCACACTTCCCCACCAATGAATCGGTGAAAAGGCGAATGAACTATATAGTTGTTATGGCGAGCTTTTGAGTTGTTGCTGTTGCATCAAGTGTGTCTGATGGCTTTGTTTTTGCTGAGTCAAGTGTGTCTAATGGCTTTATTTTGCTGCGTCAAGTGTGTCAAACGGCTTTGGTTGCTCTTGTAGCGGGTAGATGGCATCACGACAGCTGCGGAAGGTTGCATTTTTCTTATTTCAGTGTCAAGGTCATAAATGAGGAGGATAGAATTCGTGACCTTTGGTTTCGTAAGTACGTAACATACCACTTAACCAAAAGGATCACCTTAGTCCAGAGGCTGTCACTGGCTTATATAGGAACCACCACTACAACCCTTAGCTTGGGACCTCAATGAATATAATTCACTCGAGCCTGAATACCAGCATAAGTTGGTGAATGCCTTAGATTCAAAAGAATTCAAAAACATCATTTCAAAGAAAGTCCAGAAAAGATACAATAAAAATGTTTTTTTTAAATTTATTATTATATATTTGCATATACTTTGTCCTAAAAAGTTGTTCGATCAGTTAGAAAACTTCCATTTACCAGATTCAAAAAAAATGTGTTTTTTTCCCCACATAACTAAAGGAATGTATTTTTTTAAGCAATTAAGTGTGATTGAGGCTAACTGGATGTATGTGTGATACCTGTTTAATATTAACATTTTTACAGATATCTTTTTTTCTCAAATTTTAATACGATTTATTACTTCATCCTGAAAAGTATTCATAATGTATCTTTATCTTATAATTACTTATATGAGCACAATAGATTTTAAGCGGTTTTTTAATTTCAAAATTTTCCATTAATAAAACATATTTATCTTATTTGCCTGCTGACTTATAAAATACTCGGAAAGAAAACTTCCTGTGTGTTTTTATTTTTCCTGCTGAAATATGAATGAAAGGAGTTTTCTTTTTCACAAAGAAACTTTTTCTATTATCAGTGACTGAAATTCGATATAACTTTTTTTTGTGAAAGAATCAGAAAATGCCACGCAAAAATGCAATAAATTTTCTGAAGATGCTAAACTGTCACATTTTGTTTTAAATGAATGATTATCCATTGACATGTTTCAATGTTGATTTGAATCAAAAGTTGATGCTTTTTCTTATATATGCTATAAGGAAAAGTGAGAAATACGGTTTTCAAAGAATGAATGCTTTCTCAAAATTGTGAAATGAACTACATAATCGAATTTAAAGTACAACTGTTGTAAGATTTTTACTATTTTTAGTTTATATATTTGTGTTTTTGATTAAAGAGGAGGGGCTTATAAAGCAATTTAAGAAGCTTTAAAACTTTTAAAGAAGAAAAACAACTGGACAAGTGATGAAGTTTCAATAAAAATAATTAATGTTATCAGAAATGTATGCATATGTGCTAAATATTGGGTTGTTCGGAAAGTAATTTCGTTTTTTTTTTTTTTTTTGTGGAAATGAAAGACAGTTTTCGTATAATAAACAAATACTTTATTAAATTATATATTGGCTGTTCTGGTCCAACACCTTTTGCCATCTTTCTGATAGTTGCATAATTCCACGCTCATAAAATTTTTGGTCTTTGCTGGCAAAAAACCTGATCGAGGTGGTTTTTGACCTCCTCATTTGAGGTGAAGGTTTTACCGTCTAAAAAACTTTGGAGTGACCGGAACAAATAATAATCCGATGGTGCCAGGTCTGGAGAATATGGTGGGTGTGGCATTGTATCTCATTCAAGCTGTAAAAGCTTTTGGCGAGTGACCAAACTTGTGTGAGGTCTCGCGTTGTCTTAGTGAAACACTATACCTTTCCTTCTGACCTTTTCTGTTGAAGTGCATCATTCAATTTGTCCAGCTGATGACAGTAGACTTCCGAATTAATCGTTGTGTTATCCGGTAAAAGCTCAAAAAAATGATTCCTTTAAAATCCCACCAAACAGATAGCATCACCTTTTTTTGGTGAATATCGGCTTTGGAAATGGTTTGAGCCGGTTCATCTTTTTTTCTCCAAGACCTCTTGCGTTTGACGTTGTTGTATACAACCCATTTTTCGTCCCCAGTGATGATGCGCTTCAAAAACGGATCATTTTCGTGACGTTTGAGAAGCGAATCGCAGACGTCAATGGCGAACAGATTTCTCTCTGTGAGAACATGGGGAACCCATACATCGAGCTTCGAGGATAATCCAGGCCTTTCAAGTGGTCATATACTGTTGAATTTGATAAATTTAACCTCAATCCTATCTCACGTGTTGTTATTCGCCGGTTCGCATCAACTAATGCCTTGATCGCGTTTTTATCAGCTTCAACCGGCCTTCCCGAACGTGGTGCATCTTCGACATCAAAATTGCCGGATCGAAATTTAGCGAACCAGTTCTGGCACTGGCGTACTGTCAACACACCTTCTCCATACACATCGGTCAATTTCTTTCTGGGTTGAACAGCATTTTTACCCTTTCTGTAGTAAAACAGTAAGATATATAGTCGAAAATGCTGCTTATCGCTCTCCATATTTAAAAGGGCACCAACCAAAAACTACTGCGTAGAATTAATTGAATTTTTCACACACAAGCCTTGCTATATGAGCTCTCAAAGCATATAAAAATTATACGGCTTAAATGTGAAGTTGGGTGCAAAAAAATACAATTAAATCCTCTGTCGGGAAAAAACGAAATTACTTTCCGAACAACCCAATATTTTAAAA
>BMAO01013674.1:0-22094 GCA_019973975.1 Trichonephila clavata
TGGGGGAAATTCGCGACTGACTGGCACCAAGCGAGTAATCACGTGACAAATTGGGCAACAATTCCGTGCTTTTCAATACCGGGTAGAATCCAATACGCAAGTTGTTGACATTCTTTAGCTTTAATTTATCTAATTAAAATATATGATATCATTGTATTTTATGCATTATTCTAGTGTATATATTTGTTAGGAAAAACTCTCAACAACTCTTTGATATAATTTTTGCTGTATTCTGATTTATTTATCTAATTAAGGTATTCGTCTGCTTCAAATAGTGTTAGCTGGTATATTTATTTAGGTTGGATCCTAGCACTTGGTACACAGCTAATAGTTATTTTAATTCTTAATTAATTTAGTAGTTATTAATTATATATTTTTGCGCAAGAATGGCTTACAGTATATAGGATCAATACAACTTTTTTAAAAAACTTGAAACTGTTTGACTATCGAATAACAATTGTATCGTTTCATTAAAAAGAACTCACTATTATTATCAAATAGAGTCAGTTAAGTGTATATAATATAAAAAAATGTCTGTTTATAATTTTAATTCATAATTCAAAGTCAAGAGAAAATATTTATTCTGAAGTAAAACAATTTGATGATAATTTGTGAAAGGAATGTTTACAAAAATTAAATAAATTTTTCTTTGATTTTTACATTTCACAAATTATTGATTTCTAAATAATTAATAATTATTATTTACTGTTAAAAATTGATGTCATTTCTTTCTTTAAATTAAAATAAAATATTCTTAAGGGGAATGATACCATCGCAAAAGGCAACAATTTTTAGAAATGATCAAATTTAATTTGATGATTTGTTGTTATCTTATTTTTTTTTTGAAGTACATTTTAAACTTGCAAAAACGTTTGTTTCTTGAAGCCTGTGTATATAGATTATTAGGTAATATGAAAGTTTTAGATAAATGTAGATAATTATTTTTTGGTGAAAGTGTATTTTTTTCCATCGCCTTCCCCCCCCCCTTTTGTACATAAAATATTAGAGTTGATATGGTATTTATCCTGTCATGAAAATGAATTTTTTTAAACACTATATTTACATCAAGTTTGCCTACCTACACTTAAAATTCGAATGAATATTTTATTTTACTGTGGAACAGTTACTGGATGAAAATGAATTTTATTTTTACAATGCATTGCATATATATGTATGTGTTTTACAATATTATGGAGCATTTAAAGATATTTGAAATGTTTCTAATAAAATAACATTCTCCATCTTTGACTGTCTGATTTACTTAGTAATTTCTTTAAAAATGTTTGAATTTTTTTTAGAAATGATTGTCTAAAGTATAAAAAGAAAATACTATTTCATTTTTTAGTTAAAGCAATGATTCATATTAACATATAATTTTCAGGATATATTCATTGTAATGTGATTATCCATTATTATGAGTTATTTAATTACATATAAAGTACATAATCAGGGCTAATAATTAACTAAATGATTATAATGAGTTATTTCTACATGTATTAACTGTTTAATACTTTTCTCTAAGTTGCAGTCACTATAGCAAGTGCTCTTTAAGCACATTAAAATTAATAAAGAGTTACCTTCAGTCATGCATGTGTACAGAATGCTTAAAAACCTTGTTATATTAAGTATCGAAAAAAAATTGCAAAAAATTGTAACTTTCCTGAAAAAAAAACATGCATTAAATAACATGTGTTTGTAATTTTACTCGTTAGTACAATGCTTTGCAGAACTGAATAGTTTTCTATTGGAAATTGCACTTTTATATCTGGGATACTAAATATAATGCATGGGTATGCGACACTTGGATCACAAATTAATGTTATTAATGCTAGTATGAACTATATTAAAAGTTTGCATTACAATTTTTTATGACAAATTGAATACTTTTTTTAATTGTCTTTGTATAAAGTGCCTTTAATATGTTGATCTACTTTTTAAAAATTATTATACAATATTAAGGGAATGTTTCATCAGAAAAAGTGCAATAATTATCAGAAATTCAATTTAATTATCTTTAGTCTTAAATATATTTTTCTTCTTATTGAATTACATATAGTTTATAAAAAATAATAGTATGATTTATCTATAAACAGATTCTTGTGTTCGAATCTTAGATAATTAAATACTTAAGTACCTCTGTTACTACTCTGAAGATGCGTAAAATAAGTAAAACTTAAGTTAATTAAACTTTATATGTTCTCAATATAACTTCATTTAAAATAAACAAAATTTGCTTAAGTTAACTAACATATTTTACTTTCTTATGTATGATCTAAATATAATTTTATTTAAAATAAACAAAAATTTGCTTTGAAGTATTTACATGTTTGTGAAAGTCTACACCTCTCCAAAATCCTTTTAGAACAGGTTTCTTTTGTGAAGACAAAAATAGTGAGAATAAAGCTTGGTTTAAGCTGGCGTCGGTATTGAAAATATTCTTCAAAGTAATTGCATACATAATAAACAGGGAGGAGATGGTTTATAATCCTCACGTTTCAACATGCTTTCAAAATACTCATATTTGCACTGGTATATGAAAAAAAGTGATTTTTTTCCTCAATCATATTTTCATTTATTGATTGAACAACCATTTTAGCAAAATGAGACATTTTTAAAAGTACAATGTGAAACTGCGATAGCAAAATAGTCCTAGCGATGGTAGTAAACAAACGGCAGCGTAATCACGTGACACAGTTTTCACGTGATCGTGACGTCACATGAATTTAGTCCATAAGAAACGAGAATTACCCGAGAGTTAGCTTCGAGCGGGGGTTACCCAATCCGTGGGTTACCTTTTCAATAACTCGCGATTGAGAATACCACCGTTATCGATTCATTTTTGCGAAAAAGGAGCTAAAACTACAGCAAAAATTTTCATCCAGCCATTATATTACAAACAATCAGTAGCGCACATCTCGTATCATACCTCAAGACACAACACCAATTGATTCTTCTGATTTTGTTAGCAAAAAATAGTAACAAATTATTGAACTAATAATTCGCATTAGTTAATAAAATAAATTGTTATTTGCAAGTACTTAATTAAATTTTACGTTATATATATAGGATTATCATCAATCGAAAAAAAACCCTCAAGGGCTTTGGGGTGTGTCCGGACCCACAGGACCCCCCCCTCCTTATGTGCGTCACTGCAAACAATAGTTATGCCAACTGAATGTAAATTTGTTCAATGGAAACAATTCGATTTCTCAACGGGACTCTTTTCTAGTTTATAAGGCGAAAAACGATCTAGCAGTGGTTCTGTGCTGAATTTCATAGAACACAAAGATTGGCCTTTTAACAGTCCGGAATTTAATCCAATCGAATATAAATTATGGTCAGTATTGAAGGCAAAGGTGTGCCAAAAACAACACTTCAATCAGAAGAGTCTTAAGTGTTTTTTAACGAAAGTAGTAATGGAAATTCCCGTGAAGATAGTCCGTACCTCGATAGATGAGAGGCCAAATAGACTTAAAACCCGTGTGAAGTCAAAATGAGATCAATTTGGAAGAAAAAAGGAACATTTAAATTCAAACTTTAAAAAGATTTAGTATTAAATTTTATTGCACAAACATTTTTATTTTAACTCAGTGGTCTTTCAAACTGTGTTCCACGGAACCCTGGGGTTCCACGAGTCACAATAAAAAAAATCGAGAAAAAATAAATATGTATTCAAAATGGATTCACGCTCTCTATGAAGTTTAGAAAAATACAAGTATATCTAAAACTCATCCCCTATTCATTAAAACTGGGAAAATTTTATTTATTTATAAATATTTTGCAACACTTTTTAAACTTTTATTATTATTTTATAAAATAATATTAAAACATTTTATTTTTATATATACACTTCCTACTAGATTGTGAAAATTCTATTGTTTATTGTCTCGGGTTCCAAGAGATAATTTTACACTAGTTAGTTAGCACAATGTCTTGCAAAACTAAATACTTTTCTAAAGGAAAGTTCCCTTTTTTGCATTTGTGGGAAAAACATCTATAATGAAGGAGAGGAAACAACTTACCGACATGTCAACAGATTCAATGTTAAAATATAAATTTGAGCAATAACAGCTTCTAAATTTTAGGTTGCAAATGCATGCAAAATACATGGAATTTTCCACACAGCTACAAACATTTTATGCCATTCAGAACGTTGTGTTTAAGTGAAATATATTTCTCCACATATATAAGTGGCAACAAAAACAAAGTATAAAAACAAATTAAACCCAGAATATGTAATACGATTGCATTTAATCTCAATTGACTTCGACAGTTTTCGTGAAAAAAAGCAAGCGCATATCTCAGTTACTAAATATAATGCATGGATAGGTGGCACTAGGATCATAAATTAATGTTTTAAGGAGTAAATTATATTTAAAAAATTAGATTAGAATTTTTAATAATAAATGCAATACTTTTTTTTATTTGCTTTCACATACAGTGTTGTCAGTGTCACATACAGTCACAAACATGTTGATCTCCTTAAAATGCACGGCAGCGCCACTGAATTAGGGATAGCAAGGGCTATGCAAATTGTGCAGCGCCTGCGCATTATTTAAACGCAAATAAGGGCGTTGTGTTAACTGCATATAAAGCATGTACTGTGGTGTTCTGAATTAGTTGTTAGAATTGCCAGCATGGGTAAACTGCCTGATTTAGACGCCTTCGATTACGGACAAATCGTAGGTGTGCGACGCATGGGCTATTCAATTTCCGAAATTGTCAGACAGCTAAGATTTTTAAGGGCGACAGTGTCAAGAGTATACCAAAAATACATGGATGGAAGACAAAAAACTAGCGATCGGGCAAATTGCAAAGGAAAACTAGCGTTGACAGTGCGTAGTGAGAAACGGCTCAGGTGTATTGTACGTAACCAGCGAAAGTAAGCATTAGCTCAAATTGCCTCCCAGTTGAATGATGGTGCCAGTCGTACAGTCAGAAAAAAAGATTGTGCAACGCTCGCTTCACTGTATGGGTTTCGAGTGCCGTTGACCTACAAGAGTACTTTGTTCAATGCTCGCCGTCGGGCTGCACGTCTTACCTGGGCAAGAGAGCTCAGGGACTGCAGTGTAGAGGACTGGAAACGATAGTCGAGTAGCATGAAGTGATGAGTCTCGATTCCGACTGCTTAACGCCGACGGGAGTCTGAAAATATGGCGCCAGGCTCATGAAGTCATGAATCCTGCATGTCTGGTTGGAACTGTACAAAGGCATGACAGCTTAACCTTGGTCTGTTTGGGATCTTTGGGGCGTGTACCAACCTTTCGCCATGCTATTCGGTACTTAGAGTAGCTGGATGATTACCTCCATCCATTTATGCTGTTCTGTTATCCGCAAGGTAATGAAATTTTCCAGAAAGACAACTGTGCCTTTCACAAGTTCCGGTTGGCTACTGGAGAGTTGGATGGGCATTCCTCTAACTTTTCTGTCTTAAATAAGCCACCTGGAAGCTCGGACATAAATCCTATTGAGCACCTTTGGAATGATTTGGAACGAGACGGGAAAGGTCATCACACAACACCAACTTTATTGAATTATGGACAGTTTTAGCCAATATTTGGCATGTAATTCCCGTGGAACGTATCCAGAAACTTGTTGAATGTATGCCTTTTCACGTGGCAGCCATTGTCAAGGTCAGAGGAAGCACAACTCGTTATTAGGTAGATATCCCTAATTCAGTGGCACTTCAGTGTATTATTTTGATATATATTCTTCGAAGTATGTGTATGGAATCAAATTCCACGAAAACACTTTCAAGTTCTAGGGGTTCCACGAAAACACTATCTAGTTCTAGGGGTTCCACGAAAGCAACTTCAAGGGGTTCCGTGAGATGAAAAAGTTTGAAGACCCACCGTGTTTTATCTTCTTCACAATTGTATCAGAACTCTCTAATGACATATTTAGATATTGGCATCAAGATTTTGACGATAATAACGAAACTTTTAGAGTTATAATATCACTGTCTTAAACCAAGAAAGCTCATTTAACTATTTTTGGTATCGCATTGTCATCCTACAAGATATTATTATGAATATAAATTAACTACAATTGTGAATCATTAATTAGTAGAGCAGTTGCACCAAAACGGATATAAATGTCAGGAAAATAATATATTTGCTTAATTAAACAGATGCTCCGTAGAATAAAAAATATTACTTATTTAAAAAGAATTTTTTTCTTCTCTTATTAGACTACAAAAGAAAATTTATGCAGAGTAAAAATTTTAACACAGTTGATTTGGGTTAACATAATACATAGTTATTTGAAATAAAAATGTTTGGATTTTGAACTTGTACATATAAAATTAGTTTAATAAAGATTACATTAAACACATAAATTAATACTGCATGAAAAACTAAAAGGAAAAATTCTTTTATTAAAAATGAATATAAATTGTTAATAACTTCATACAGTGAATAGAAATAAAGAGAAACAACATTCAATGAGAGTTACATCACATTTAAAAGAGTACGAGGTAAAATGAGATACAAGCTACAAATCTTTAAAGGATAAATAACCTTTAAATGAAATGTTTTTATAACTTTTCATACGCACTCGCAGACATTTTGGGCAAGATGTTCCTTTTCTCTTTTACACATGCAACAAATATCTGTACTCACATTTTTCGATTACATGAAGCAATTACAGAAAAAATAATTTTCTACTAGTTAAGAAGAAAATAAAGAATCAATAGCCAAGTTATGTAAAAAAACAACCTAGCACTTAAAATATTTTTTGCAACATTACATTTTATGGGAAATAAAAAAAATATATTCGTTCGGGAAATATCTCTCCCTCCCAATCACTTTATTGAATCCTGCTCATATTTGTAGTTTATATTTCGCATTTTAATATATAAGAGGTATCTTATCCTTTCCCCACTTTTTTATATGAATAAAAGTGATAGTCAAATCATGACGTGCGTGAACTACTTTTTTTTTTATGTGAGGTATCTTTACATTTTAAAACACACATAGATGAAAGCACTGGGGTATAATATTTGTGCTAAAAATTAAAAATATCTAGGTGTATAGGAGGGGTGTTGATCCCCTCCACAGCCGCCTTGTACATACCCCACTGTTGTTATAATAAAACGAAATCACACTCAGGGACATCTTAAGGCATGGATCAACTAGGCCCGGACCCAGGGCCTCGTAATCGGTGCGGGCCTCATTTAGTTCTCTACTCTGTCTTCATAAGATCATGATCTAGATAATTTTAATGGTAAAAAATAATTTCCTTACATATTCTCTGAAAAACAGGGAATTTCAAAATGTATGTCAACTGGCAAAAGTGGTAAGCCTGTATTATTATGTGATGACCGTTGTCCATGTCTAGGCCTAGACCTAATACCATAAATAATCATTCAACTCTTTTAGTCGAAGTGAGGCTATCGGTTGAGCAGATTTGTACCTGGGTTTTTTAGATTGTGAGTAGTGAGCATCTATTTGTTTCAAATGACCGTTTGAACGAGTATTTGACAATGCATACTACTGTCTACTTTTAAAGATCTCAGGCAGGGCCTACTTTTGCATAGGGGCATAGGGCCTCAAAAATCTTATGATTTCTCTGGGTCCAGGGCCTCAAATTGTCTTAAGACGTTCCTGACCATGACCATTTAGATACCGAGGCCATCTTACGCAGATAAGTTAGTCCATTCGAGCAGGACGTTATAAAAATTATGAACAATCAGACAAATCTGTGCACGTTTTGAAATAAGAAATGCAACTTACCCAGAGGACGAGGTTGCCCTGATCTTGGAGAGGGGATCGAGGGAGGGGGACCAGTAGGGGGAGGTGTGGAACGTACAGTCTTGCCCAACGGCGTCAGGGCTTGCTGAAAAGACCGCTGAGGCTTTGGGGGAGGCAGCGTTCCACCTGTAAAGAATAGTGACATACTGTGTTATTATTTCATTCATAACACAGAAGTGTTATAAAATTGAAACACATTTGCACGGTGAAATTTTTCTTCTATAAGTTGGGTACTTTTCTAAAAACGACTAATATTTATTTATCCTTTTGCTGCTATATCACACACACACAGGAGTGGATAACTTTTTTGTACAGTAGATCACCTTTTCCTTATTTAAATGTGTCGTTATCGACCTATTGTCGCTACCTAATTTGTGTCTGTTCTAAAAATTGGCTTCACGACATGTTGGCCACCCTTGTTACATACAAACATTCACTAAGATGTTACAAAAATTTGACAAACATTAAAATATCTTTGTTCGTATAGCTAGTTCAGAGTTACACACAATATAATACAATTATTAACAAATAGATATAGTAAAAACTTGAAATTATTTCAATTCAAACTGCAGTCTTACTACTGAAATTTTATCTATATCGAATGTTAGTTTTACAGCTGAACTATGCACTGAATTAACTATTTTTCATTTAATTTTCTTAATACGGTAAGTAGAAATTAAAGCTGTTGGGATTTTAAAGTAATTAAATCATTAATTACCTCAAACAAAAAAAAGGAAAATGCCCAAAATGTTATGACAGTTTTAAGAACAACTATAAAGCAAAACTTCATATAAACTAAAGAGGTATAACTAAAAAAATAATAAAGAATAATACATTTTAATGTTCCATTAAGATTTATTTTTATTGATATCTTAAAAAAGTGAGCTCGTGTTAATACTTCAAATTAAGTTCAGAATCTATTTCAAATTACAGTTGTTAGAAGAATTTTTCTTACTAATTTAAAATGAAAGTACCAAATATCAATAGCTGAAAAATTAATTCTTCTTCACAAAAATAATTACAGTATATTTAGTTATTGGAAATATTTATCTTTGATTTCCTTTTGGAAACACCTAAAAAACAAGTTCAAGCATAAACGCATGTAAAATCCATTTTTAAAATTATGAATAACAAAGAAAGACGATTGCAAGAGTAATTAATTTAATTATTATCATGGTTAAAAAAAGATCAACTAAATAAAGCACTTTTTTTTAATCGGATGATTTGGGCACTTTGCCAAAAATAATAAACGAACTCACTAATTGTTAGCCATAAAAAATATTTGTGCACTTATCTACCGATAACTTTAGTGAAGTATTCTTAAAAAAACTCTGCTTTTTCTGTGTGAAAATAATATTCATTTGATAAGAATGTGTGTTTAAAAGAGAATTCAAATTTTAATAACACTTAATATAATATATTTCATAGGGCAAACAATCGAGTTTATTTTTCTTGTTGTGATTAAGCATGGCAAATCACCACGATTATGTTTCCTGTTGGGAGGTTACTTATTTTCAAGATCTTAGCAAATAATTTTCGACAAGTCTACTGTTTATACAAACACTTAAAATAGAAAAAAATGTTTGACCCAAAAATATGCCAAGAAATCAAATTACAAAGAAGCAATTCCCAAGATATAAATACGGTAATCTCACAACTATCATAAATTTTTTTAGTTATTTGATTACGTTAAAATTCTTTCTTGAATTCCTGATTATGTTTTAACTATTGCAATACTCCAAACAGAACTTAATATTGCTTCCTTTTTGTATAGGTTGTACATAATCCTATACGAATTATAAGAGAAATTTACCACTGTTAAAACATTTTTGAAAATTAAGCTCATTATATTTGTGAAAGCAAAAGGTGATTTGAATAGTGATCAGGTCCCATTTATTGGTAGCTGAAAAACAATCGCCTCTTGGTAGGTAAAAAATAGAACATAGAATTTAAAGATCAATACGATTATTTAAAATAGTATAAAGACATAATTCAAAAGCAAGTAATATTTGGTCAATGAATAATTATACATTGATGCTATCACAAAATAATGAGCTAAATTCAAGTGACGTCATAGTGACATGACAAGGACAGCCACGTGTTTCTAGCCAATCAGTTCAAAAACTCATGTGACGTCAAAACCACACCATAAATGTCATCACGTGTTTCCAGCTGTTCAGTTCATGCGCTTCGTTGTTGCCAACTTTTTTCAGAATTTTTCTCTTCATAAGTATATACTTTTCAACAATAATTACGCACATAGGTGTCCACAATGCACTATATTTAAAGTACATGCATAAAGTAACATTTAAAAAAAAATAATTTAAACTATTTTTGATGAAATTTTTCTCCCTTAAAATTTGAGCATCTTCACCCAGTTATGAAGCTTGAAAGTTTTACAAATAGAATAACTAATACAAGTTAGTTTAATGTCAGTTTTGAATTCGATGGAGAACACGTGTTTGTCTTTATCATGTGAGCACCATGAATTAAGCCTATAAGAGAAAACAAATGAAAATTAGTAAAGCCTATAATCATTAGTAGTTCACTCAATTGCATTTATTAGACAACTGCAATCATGTGTAATTCTAAATTTCTGCAGCAAATGTCGTGATCTAGAATAGTGCTTCCCAACCTTCTTATCGCCGTTTGATAATTTTAGCCACAGCCAGCTGAGGGGGGGGGGGTTGGTTGTTTATATTTTAGATTGTTTTGATTTAATTTTATTTAAACATGACTTCAAAACAGAAAAGTGAATATAAGATGAAAGTCGCACAAACCCGAGAGAAATACACTACAGTAAATAAAATGGAAATAATTTCATGTTCCTTAGGCGGTCCGGTACCATTTGATCTACGGACCGGTACCGGTCCGCGAATCTAGAACAGCGTTTCTCAACCGTCGATCCATGGACAGGAGCCAGGTGTTTGTGTTCCACAATCTTGAATCTGTAAAGATTACGAAACTAGTCCAAATAATAACCTTACCGGTCTGTGAAAAAACCCCAAAATAGTTAAAGGAGCCCTTAGAGTTAACATTGATCTAGAACTGGGGTTGGCAACCTATGGCAAGCGATACAACTCTCAGTGACACTCTGAGCTACTCTACAAATTTGAAAAGGACCTTGTATGACTGACATCTTCAGAATTATGGACATTAACGGAATTACGATAAAATACGAAAGATAACTCTAAAGGCAAATTTACAGCTGCTTTGTAAATTATTGCTGGAAAGATTTAATTGTTTGAAGAGAGAAAATGTATTGCATGTACGCTGCTTCCCGCTCTTTTCGCGTTCTCTCTCTCTACATATCTAAGTAAAAAAAAAACTTCCCTCACAGGAAAATGATTTTGAATCTGCAACGAAATTGTTTTACAACTGAATGATCAGAATTGTGTCTAATAAATTGAAAGTCAAAAAATATACCCCCGGATTTTGCGATACGAAAATAGAGCGGTTAGCACTAGGTTAGCATTAATTTTTTTTCATTTTTATTTAACTATAATGAAGGGAAATACTTATGTTTTATGTTGTCTATTTCTTATTTTAATAAATATGTTAAAAAATACGCAAAAAATCTGTACAATTTTAATTTTTTGTTAAAGTGATAGTTATATTTTCTGCTGTTTATTTTTATATTAAGAAATATCTTTAAATGATGCAAAATTAAAACTCTAAATTTAAATTATTGACATTTATTCTCTAACTCTACATACATTATCGCAGAAATCGAATTGTTTCAAAAATGTCCCGCTGAGTGGCGCGCGCTAATATAGGTAGATAGGTTTGGCACGCCAAAGCTAAGAGGTTGCCGATCCCTGATCTAGAACAATTGAGTATCGGCACTCTCATTTTTGACAGCTAAAGCGGAACGAATTTTTTTTTAAATATCAAATATTTTGGATGTGTAACATCTTTCCTCTCGATTGCTGGAGATTTGTGGGAGTGATTTCGTGAAAAGGGACGGAAATACGTAACAGGAAGTTGGGGAAGCGTGCGCTATTCAGTGAAGTTCTGTTTTTTCTCCTTCATTCGGGAGGGGCTCCGTCCCCATCCCCTGGGGTCTAAGCCGTGGGATCTTTGTTTTTGTTTTCTCTCTTTAGGATCAGAGAAGAAGCTTAGTCCTTTAGGCAAAGACGTGGTTAGACAATGACAAACCTGTTTCGATACCCGATTTCGATTGCTCGTACAATTTAAACGACCGGGCCACAGAGCAGCTGGTGTTGCGATCTATCGTAAACAGAATAACTCACATGTTGTGGCTCGACATATGGATATTACTATAGTCAAGATATTGGGGGCATATGTGCGACAAAATGCTTATTTGAAAAGGGACAAACAGTGATTTCGGTGGTCGTATACATTTCTCCGAATCAAACGGTTCAAAAAATTAAAGATTTCCTGCATTTTTTACTTTTACCATATACCGAAGGTGGTTCTGCTCTTTTTTTTAAAAAAATTATAACTCGCTTCCCATGATTTTGAGTGGCGATTTTAAAGTTTGCTAAAAGCCGAACCACTCGTAGCTTTTTTGAATGATGAACTCAAGCTCGAAATGAACACAAATCGAAATGTTTCGATAACTAACAGTGGTATTGTTATTGACGCTATTTTTCAACGGTTTTTAAATACTTAGAAAACACAAGTATATGTGTCATATTTTATTTATCATAAATTATCATTACCATTCTTCCCCAAATTGAACAAGAATAATTATTTTGGATTAAAAATTGCATTACTCCTTGTGTTAATTAAATAAAATTTTCATTAAAGATATAATTATTCCATAGAAAATTATTTCCAATCATACTCGATTCATTTTTTCAGGATTTAAGTTGCTATTGCGAATTTACCACGATAACATGTTAGATGTTACACATCGTATGCGACTACTGTAAGGCTCGTTTCTTTTTTTTTATGTCAGTTTCCATGTGTATTTAATCATTTGATTAACCCACCCTGGAAGGAGTTCAATCAATTATAAATAATAACAAATATTTGAAATAAGTATTTACACAAACCACGGTAAAACGTTTAAGCTATTTGATAGATAATTTCTGAAATACAAATATATTAATTGATGAAAATCAATTACATTGCCTTTACTCTCGTTAGTTGTGAAAGGTGGTATGAAATTATGAAAGTGTGCTAATAAAATGAAATATAATCCCCCCCCCCAATTGAAAATTCAACGAAGAAATATTTCCCCCCGCAGTTTATTGAGACATTTCAATACAAAGAGCAAGCTCTTGTTATCAAAACAACTGGTTGCCTTTCTACATTTTTTCCTTTGGTTTGATATTTTTAACTTGGGTAATTAGCCAAGACTAGAATAAAGTGAACTGATTATATATTTGTGTTGAACTAAGTATTGCGTCATTCAGAACAATGAAGGTACACTGCTGAGATGCCCTGTTTCAGTTTTCTAAGTTCAGTACTTCTTTTACTAATGAATATTTTCCCCTTACTCATTTCAATGTTTTTCAGTTTCTAATATAAGTATTTTGAAAAAGGGGAAAAACACTTGGAATTATGAAAAATTATTATTCCAATTCTCAAAACCGAGAATTTAGAAATATCTGTAGATTCAAAGAGGAGGGAAAATAAGCGAGAAAATATAAGGTTCAGTTTTTTTTTATAGATCGGCGATCATCAACCGGTAGTCCGTAAAGACTTTTTTGATGATCTGCAGAAAAATTTAGGTATTACACTAAAAATGTGTAATGTTTAAATAAAATTAAATTTACGATTTTTTAAAAAAAATAAGTCTTCTATAACTTTTTCTTTAATGGGTGCATACCATATTAATAAACTAAAAGTTTTCGGATTATTTTTATGTATTAATATATATAAATATATTTACTTTTTCTTCTAAATTTATATCAGAGGTCTGCCACGTATAAAACTGTACATTTATTTGTGCATGAAGGTCTAAAGGTTGGTGACCGCTGCTTAATACTGGGACAGTAAAATTGTGAGCCACAAATGAACTTTTTTTCTTTTCTCTCTCTTCGAGAGAGAAAGACCTTTTTATCAAACATTAACATATAATACGTATGTATAATGGGGGGGGGGAGCATATGAATGAAAAAGCAAAAAGAAAGTAGAAATAGGAAGTTGAAAAGACACAAATAGGGTACATAACCACCTAGTTTTCGATGCCATTGTCACATGTTAATAAAAGAGAATTAAATCTATTGTACTTATTAAATTACAAGGGTTTATGCTTCCAGTTTGGATTATTTCAAATGTAAACACACATTTTACACAGTTAAACTTTATATTAATAATACTTTATGCATGAATCTGAAAGTACAACAAAAGCGTAAGTATTCAATATTAAAAACAATCATTCATTCTACTTACCACTCGACCTACGGTTATCCTCTGGATCCATCTTAGACACATGTACTTACATAACCACTATCACACAAAACTGATCGCGCGAAAAGCAGCTTTAATCCTGTGTCACGTGGTGTCACGAGGAACGTATGTCACAAATTCAAATGGGGGGATGCTTACCTCCTCCTGGGGACATATTTTTCTGTCGGTCTGCGGTATGTGTGGGCGAGTAGTTCCTCATGGAGGAGCTGTGCGGCAACGTCTGGGTGCGGTTGGCAGGTAGGTACTGCGCTGGCAGAGTCCCGTAATACCCGAGGGCTGGCGGCAACGGAGCTTTGGAAGCCTGGAATATCACAAATAGAACACTGAGTCAAAAAGGGAGGGGTGGTAGAAGAACACACATTCCGAACATTTCTTTTAATGCTTTCCCAAAGCATCTGTTAACTGTTTACTTCCTCCTTGACGGTGGCGATGAAGAAAGAAGAAAGTTGTTCCCCTCTCCAAGGGGGATGATCACCATCAACAGAGGCACCTGTCTTTATTATGATTTTGCACTGTTATTTTAAAAGAAAAGGGTTCTGCCTTTTTCTTCTTCCGCTTCTTTTAGGAAGTGGGAAAAAGAAGTGGAGGTTGTTTTTAGCTGCTGAAGGGTGGTGAAGTTCAAGGAGGAACGGGTTGGAGCAGCGTCTGAGACAGAGTGGTTTTTGTGCCAGGATCAGCAGTTTTCGTGTCTGAACGCGATTGAGCCATGAGATGCGTGTTTAGATTTGTGAGCTGATGTTAAATTGATGGATACACTAGGGCCGTTCCGAAAGTAAGTTTCGTCGTTTTTTTTTACACATGGAAACTTTATTGGGGAAAAAAAATTGAATCATGACATCATGAACTATACATCTTGCTCTATTTTTCGTAGTAGTTACCCCAGGCATTTAGTTATCGTCGCATGCAAACAGTTTGAAGAAATCACTGTGGTAAAACTGGGTGCCCTACGATGCAAGAAATTGTCGCTAAGCCTGTTCCATTTTCAGCACTGTTTTGGTAGGATTTTTCTTCACTGGTGAAGGATGCTTCCGTGTCATTGATACACACCATGTTCTGTAATTTAAAAATGTTGTTTTCATTTGTGGATCATGAGAGACGCTCATTTCGGCCTTCATCTTCCATATTCTGCCTGCCTGCATTGCACATGCAATACCAGCGACCAACCAATTGGTGTGACATGATCTCTTCACCATACACGGTCTTAGGTCTTTATGCATGATGGACATACTAGTCCTATGTGCCGGTTCATTCGGGATAACAACACGCACTTGGCGATCCCGTTGTCAGCACATGTCTATCTACGATCGTGATTTGTATTAAAATTTCCTGGAGCATACTTTTCTGCTACTACTCTCCCTCTTTCGTCACTCTGCGCATGCGTCATTCTTCCAACAATGAAACTTTCAGTCGTTTAACCAGCATCGAATGTAGTTTCCTACGGTGATTGTTTCACCCGGTGAATCTTACCTTTCAAGAACAACGGCGTAACTTACTTTCGGAACGTTCGTTGTGTAAATTAATAACAACTAGACAGGGAAGTGGAAATGTGTGAAATATCCAGTTTGTTCTTTATTTGTTCTCGAAGAAGCGTTCATTAATACCTCAATCGGTTTTAAGTTTCAATTGCCATTTTTCTGAAGAAACGACATTCACCGTATTCCTCTAGTGGCGTATGTATCTCTGTTTGTGTGGTGTTTCCATTCTTCTACTTAGTGTTTTGTTCAATTAAGCAGAGGACGCGAAGTTCTTGTTATTGTTTTGTGAGAGTACAGCGTGAATGATTATTTTTACACAACAAACTAATTAAGAACGCGAGAAAACATTAGTCAGCAAATGAGTGAAAAAAGCACTCTAGTAATTACATGGAACAACAAAAAGTTTTAACTACAATCAGAAAAAGATGATGTAAAGCGAACTAACGAAATTAGTTTTCTTGTTTATCTTTATGAAGTAATGTTTGTTTATTACATAAAATTCTACTTAACCGGTCATTTTGTGATTACGAATACAGTTGAAATCCCTTAATGATCGTTAATATGGATGTTTAATTTATTATTAAACCATTTTAATTAACTTGATAAAGGACCTAAACATGCCATTAAAAGTTTAAGAAAATATGCTTCAATAAAAAACAATAATCAGTTGAAATTTTATGTCCAATTATAAATGATAATTTTTACAATATTTTACAGTCTTGAAGATTAATTTAGTTTTATTTTCTTCCTTTCCCGGCTACATATCAGTATTAAAAAGAATTATTTATGAAAAACTGATAGCTATTAATAATATTTCAAAGATTGAAGATCATTTAAAATTATTAAAAAACACTTAAGCTAAAGATATATTATTTATTTTTACAAAAAACTGAATGAGAATAATAAAATGACAATGTATGAATGTGGTATCCATTACTTATATGAAAATATCTGATGGTAATCAGAGAAAAAACATTAGCATTAATATGAACACATACTTGCAGTTAAAGATTACGGATAAAGTTATTCCTATTTATTTAAATTTTTATTCTGAAGTTATAAGACATTATTTGACCATCTAAACTATCACTAACTATTACTTTGTTTCAAGAGATTAATAAGTTTCCATAGACGCTTAAGGATTTTCTAAGTTTTCATTAAAACGTTTAAAAAAATATTTTCATTTAAGCCCATTATCCTTGTGTGGGGGGTATATGTCAATTTCAGGATAAAGTAATTTGGTATTTTTTGATGGTATTGTGAATCATTAACTCTGTTTAAATATATTTTAAGGAAAAATTTGAAATTATTCACCCAAAATTTGGATATTGGAGGCGAATTCATTTTTTAACGAGAAAATGACGCCTGTTCTCAATGTACGCCACTGGTGTCTCTGTAACTGTCCCCAAATTCTAGAAACACCTCCTAAATCACCTGATTTAAGCCCTGTAGAACAGTTTTGGTGAGAATTTGAATTTAAAAAAACATGACATATAAAAACGAAACGTGAACTGAAAACAATAATCACAAAAGAATAAAGGAATATCGATAAAGAAATTACAACAAAAAATGTTGAAATTTTTACCAAGACGTTTAAAACTTATTGTGGGCGCTAAAAATATCCTACTAAGAACACAATTAAGAAAGAACCACGATATTTAAAACTACGTTGAGATATTTTTTAAGTGTACGAAGAGTTTTGTCGCGTATTTTTTTAGTAGTTTTTTTAATATTAATTTTTTTAAATAATAGTGTACTAAGCTTTAAAAATTTATTATGATATTAGAATAGGAACAAGTTGCAGATATTATAAAAAAATTAAAAGTCTGATATATTATTTTTTATTAGTCGATAACATTAAATTTTATAGAAAACTGTAAACGTACGAACACTTTTGCGCCTACTGTACACACCTAATTCTGTTTTCTCGCGATAGATATGTCGGAAGTGAATACGTGTAAAAAAATATGTTGCCTCTATGGAAAATTAGAAGATTGGTTCTGGTACTAAGAAAAATCAGCCAAGATATTACAGTAAACCAAGAATTTTCATGTTATGAAGTTTTATATTTCTTATTTCATAAAGATCGTATATGTATGATACAAAGTAATTTATAATTTGAAAAGGAACGAAAAAATGTCACTTATTTATTAATACAAAAAATACTCTCAGTTTAATTTTTTCTCGTTGTGTGTGTATCATTCTTAGTTTTTTTTTTTATTCTTTCACGTATCTTAATCGACGTCTTTAGTATCGTGAGCTTGATATTTTGATATCGCCTTCTTCAAGATTTGGTGTTTTAGCCTTCTCTTCTGTATTCGAATTCGAATTGTCACACCTCTCGTTGGGTATGTGATTAAAACGTAGATAAGAAATAAATAAAGATTTAATTGTTTTAGATCACTCGTTCTCATCGTTCATCGTGTTGAGAGGATACCATTTGTTTAAATCAGGGGTATCAAACTCGCGGCCAGTGGCCACATGGGGCCCAGCCAGTACGTTTAAATGATACTGATTTTTTTTGCTGCCCACCTAAAGTAAAACCTTATTTGTCAGGTCCAAGTTAGTCCTTGAGTTTGACACCCTTGATTTAAATGGGTTTCTCCCCGAGAAATTTGTTCAAATATGTCTGAAGCGATTCAACCACATTAGAACAAGTATCTCAAGATGCTTTCCGAGACAATGTATCATGCACGAATGTTGTTTTAAATTTTATAAAATTTAACAAACATGAAAAAGGTACTTTTCAATTTAAGGACTAAACTCAAATTGGAAACAAAGACTATTAATGCGGATGGGACTGTAATTACATACGCGAGTTTTAAGGCATAAACATTTATTGCGACTGCTTTGTGCAGTGTTTTCTATATATGAGATTGTACAAGTGTGGGTGTGCGGAGGACATGGCGATCGCAGCGCAAACTAAGACAAAATTCCCTATTGAGGTTATAAAACTCAGGGAAGTTTCCCACAAATGGAAATCACATATTACATTCCTCGTTTCCAAAGCCACATATATAAAAATAACAGTAAGGAAAAATTTGCTTAGACTTTGGGTTGATGGTGGTGCTACATCAAAATTGTGTGAAAAAAGTTCGTGCAAAAACAGAATTGGTTGTATATACACATACACGCACGCATATAAAAGAAGACTGACCTTGCTCCTGTGTATATGCTGATGCTGGTACTCGGAATCGAACTCCGGTTCAGAGAAGTAGCTGAGATCTTGATCGTATGTACTGTAAACACCCCCGCCGTTCACGTCTTGTTCGTAGATCCTCAGGACAGACCGGTCGCGTATGTCCCTGAGAGGGAAAAAGAATCCATTCACAACCTCTTTTCCAATTATGAATTATACACCAATAAACACAATACATTACGAATAGGGTTAAAATGAAATGCAAAGATATTTTAAATGTCTACAAGAAATAATTCAGTCTAAAGGTTATTAAGTAAAAATTGTGCTATTAGTAAAGAGCGACTAAATTTTTGTTATCCATACAACAAACTTGGAAATAAAGTGCAACTTTGATAAGAAAAACTGATGAAATTACTGGTGGGGAAATATCCTCAAAAATAATTTACAACAGCAGAATGAAAATTTATAAGAATGCACACATTTAAGTTTAAATTTTGCTGTATAGGAATGTCCGATATATGTCAATAAAGATTCCACAAAGCATTATATAATTTATCTAGTAAATAATTCACATTGCACCGTTTTAATTGCGATTTTAAACATTTTTTTAAATTGAGAAAAAAATAGTGGGTTAGTATAATTTACTATAAAACGCAATTTATTTGAGAGAAAATTATTTAATTTTAATACAATAAGTAAGATGTGATCTCTGTATTCATTGTTTATTTAGACTTGCATATAAAAGCAAATAAGTGCCTCTGAACAATTTTAATAATATTTATTAGGGCGGGCTCCGTTTTTTTGCCCCCACCCCCATCATGTCAGAATTTTAAAATTTAATTCCTATACAAATTCTAAACAATATTTTCTTTACGCAGAAAGTATTCAAATTTCTACGAAACATTTCATTTTTGCAGAAAATGGAGCACAATTTTGAATAAATTTTTAAATAAAAAGTATTTACACTGAAAATTTAAAAGCGTTTTAAAATCTGCAGGGGTTTATCATTTAGTTATGAGGTTGAAAACTTCGCCCGATTCTTCTCATGATTTTAAAACGAGGAGACATGTTTTTCTTTAACTGACCACTGTGTTAATGTGTCAATAACCAGGAAAATTAAAAAATTTACTAGAAAATCGAATGCTTGTTTATCGCTAAAATCAAGGTAATAAATATCTTCGTAACTTTGTAAAAGTTGATTTGAATTCTTAAGGGGTCTTAGGGGTGTTAATTTTGTCTCGAGGGGTGAAAATATAAACAATTTTCTCAAACAGGTATACTTCTTTTAAATTTAAATTAAGTAATTCAAATCTTTTACACATTATTTACAAAGGATTATGGTTTCAAAAAAGTACAAAATGTTTGAAATATAATCATAATTTTAAAAATTATAAGCATATGCAATAAGAAATAATTTTGTAATAAATATTAAGTAATTTTTGCGTTGCGCACGCTTATTTTCTAAAATAGTAGCCTTTGATGTATAAAACTTTATTGAATTATAAAAAATGTATCATACTCTTTAAACCCTAGTAATTTAAGAATAATATATCTTTTGCATTTCAAATTTTTTCTTAAATATTGAAATTTTAAAAATTTTTTTAAAAATTTATTTTTTTATTTTTTAAAAAATAAAATTTATTATTTTATTTATTTAAAAATATTACAGAGTAATAAGGATTCATTTAACTTTATAAATCATCTTATTGCTAGTAATTTACGCTAATACTTTAGAAAATAGCATGCGCAACGTAAAAATTAATATTTCTTAAAGAAATATTTCTTACTTTCATATGCTTATAATTTTTAAAATTATAATTATATTTTAAACATTTTACACTTTTCTGAAGCCCCATTCCTTTATAAATAATATGTAAAAGATTCGAATTATTTAATTTTAATTTCAAAGATTTATATGTATTTGAATATTGTTTATATTTTCAGCCCTCTAGAGAAAGTTAACACCCCTGAAACCTCATCAGTTTTTAGCCAGAAATAATTGTAGGTCATGTCTTCATTTCCTTTAACTCAGTCAATTAGTTGATTTAAAATGATGTAAGACAATACGTAAAATAATTTAATCGAATGAAAATACCTTAATTGAAGATAAGTTTTTTTTATATGAAATGTATTTTACATACTGGGATATAACAGTCAAGTTGAACAGCGATAGAACATTTTTCAAAACAACTAGAACATTGTTTATATGAATGTATTTAAAACACATTAAAAAGGACGGGAATTAATTTTAAGAAATCGTGCATGAAAAAGATATTTTTAAATAATGTGGAACATTTTTATTAATTTTTTTTCTGCATCCCATTTTTAGACACACGTCTCTCTTTTTTTTAGAAGAAACAATTATACTTCAAATTAACTTTTAAAGAATTGCTTTCGATCTTACTTAACACTACAAACAAAAATACGTTTTTTACATCAATAAAAAAAGTAAAATAAAATGCCAGGCACTGTTTAAGAGGTAAAATAAACACCTGTTCATTTTTTTTTAACATTTCCTTAGTCAAACATTTCTTTTGGAAATAATTAACGCCGGGATCTCCCCTTTTTGTTTCAAAAGTTTCTTTTACTCATTAAGTGTCTCGAGTCTTCTTTAATTAATATCTTTTCAGTTAATATAATACTTTTCCCCCTAGCTAATGGTGGTGGTATTCCTTTTTTCTTTCTTTTTCGTATCAAGAAGTCTACCTTTTCACTTTTGCTGTCTTTTTTTACTGACACACTGTACCAAAAGTAAACATGATAAAAGAGCTACAAGCTTTGAACTTTGTGGGACAACAATGTTAGAATAGAATGCTCATACTTTTTTTTTAATTTCCAAAAACACGGAGAAAAGTAATTTTATTTTAATTGACATACAAGAATAATTACTTTACTAAGAGATTTTATTTACTAATCTTCTAAGTGACACGGTGTTGTAACTTTTTTTTAGAATTACGCGAAAACAAATTCTTATATTTACGAAATTATCAAGGCATGAAAATACTCTACAAGTAACTCATGTGACGTCATCATAGCACGTGCAATCGCGTTATTTACTACCAATCAGTTCCTGTATCTCTTTGTTGTCAAGCTTTGTTTCTTACGTAAACTTTCTATGTAAAAAGAGCATGTTTGTGTTAACAATAATTACGCACACAGATAAACGAAATGATAAAAAAGTACCGGCATAATGTAATTTTTTTATTTTGAAAATTTTTATTAAGAATCTTAATGGCTAGATACCTTTACACAATTAGCCAATTTGAAATGATATCGGGGAGAGAGTTATATTAACATCACACTGTAATGGATGAGCTATTCCATCCTTTAGTATGCGAGAGTTAG